>MNCI01004154.1:407017-482323 GCA_015680685.1 Gnetum montanum | reverse complement strand
GACAACCAAGTGCATCAACCAATGATGATTATTGTCGTCTTCACAATACGAGGCAACATTCTGAAAAAACTTGTCCTCAATTCATGACATTGTATGGTGACAACACCCAAGGGCAACAAAATGGAAAAGCCCTTATCATGGTTCTTGATGTACCTCATGAGACAGAAAATGAAGAGGTTTCCTCATTAAAACAAGTCATGGTAGGCGACCCTAACCCACACAACACTCGTTACCGTAACATCAATGACATTATGAATGCTTCACAATGACAAACTAGAAACAATTTCTATACACCTCCAAACAAAAGAGTTCCTAGTCAAAACAATGGAAACAATCAATCTGGGTCATCCCAAGTAATTGCCCCACAACAACCAAACCCCCCATCTATACTTAGGAGAGTTCCATCTCAACAAGAAGCCAAAGATGAACCTAAGAATTATGATTTGGTTGAGGACTTAAAAAGAGTGAAAGCCAACATTTCGATGTATGACCTTCTACACTTTAACGAAATGAAAGAAGTGATTCGGGATATGGTTCATACACCTGTAGCCCAAAGAGAAAAATCCCCAATTCCCGAAAGGCATGTTCACTTTGCAGAAAGTCCTAACACGTTACCAGTACAAAACATGGATAATTCTATGTCTAGCAAAAAGGATCATCCCCCTTTCCTAACCACTTTGATTATTTTAGGAAAGAATGTCCATAACTGTTTAATGGATTCAGGTGCAACTGTTAGTGTTATGCCTCTTGACATTTGTAACACCTTAGGAGCACAAATGATACCACAAACTAAAAGTGTAATTCAACTTGATGGATCTAGCGTACCTGTAGTAGGGTTATTAAAAGAAATAAAAGTACAACTTAAGAAATACCCTACATTTACATGTTATACAGACATCCTGGTAGTTGACATGAAACCCACATATGGTGTGCTCTTATCTAGAACTTTTGGAACTAAGTTTGGGGGCTTCTTTAGGTCAGATTTCTCAGAATTATTGATCCCTATCAAAGGAAAATTTGAATACATGACTATACCCCAAGAACCCTTCTACAAACAAGTTGTAACAAACTTGGATCAACAAAATCAATCTTTGGAAGATCGAAATGCTAATCTATATGTTGGGGTTATTGAGGTTGAGTGTAGTGAACATGTTGAAAATGACTACGTAAGTGGAACTACAAAAGGTCTTATCTCTTATGCAAACCCCATCAAACCCTATCAAAGTTCTAGAGAAGGTGAAGAAAACTATGGAGACACCTTACTTTATCAACAAAACGACGGATTTTGTCTAAGTGATCCACCACCTTTAGGGGAAGACAAAGATATAAATAAGTCCTTACCCCTTAAAACATTTGAAGGTGTGCTAAATTTTAACAATACATCCATGAAACATTCTCCTAGAAAAGATATATCCGATGACCCACCAAGACCTAGACCTATCATTAAAACTTATATTAAGGAAAAACTTTATAGAAAACGATCAAGCAAGGTAAAAGTAAGTCTTGATTTTCATAATCTTAAGCATCGACAAATTGTCAAGAGACAGTTCAATAAAAAACATCCAGTCAAAAATTTTCAAGTAGGTGATCTAGTCCTCAAGAGAGATACAACGTCTGGTCAGACTGGCCCTCAAACTAAGTTTTCACCTATGTGGTCAGGTCCATTCCAAATTGTAGACATCACTGCCCCAAATGTGTTTGAGATTGCGGATTTGCAAGGATATAGGTTGAATAGGAATTTTAATGTATTTCATTTGAAACATTTCTACTCAGGTACCCCACGTGGGCAACTGGTAGATTCTTAGTCTCATGTTTCCTTCCCCTTTTTCATTGCATTTCATATGTATATTATTGCATTTTCATATTTTGCTTGCATTTCCATCATTTCTTTCTTAGCCTATTGTTTTGATTATGGTGTTCTTCATATGATTTTAATAATCGTTGGTCATTTGAGTTACTTGATATTGGGTCATCTTAACAACATTGAAAAATAATGCAGGTATGATATAATTTACTATCACTATGATATAATGTTATAAAATCCACTCTATATTCTATACTGTAACTCTTTTCGATTGATTCCAAGGTTTCAGTTTATTTGTTATGTTTGATTATGGAGCATTTGATTTATACAAACTTATCATGCTATCATCATGATCCTGTGAGTGTAGGATATGTGATGTTGAAGAGTGGTTAGTCATAATTACTAGGTGACCTTGGAAAATCCTATCCTTTCCTCTCATAAGCCGAAGCCCTTAGGTATGATGATCCATGGCTATCCTGTGAACAATAGGGTGAAATGTGTTCATTTCTACTTGAGAACCCTTAGCCACCCAGGAGACTTGCTATGATGCCACCAATCAAAGGCACATAGGCGCCCTAGGCGATAGTCTCCCGGGTTTCTGTATAACATGTAAATGTAGGGTATTTCTTAAGTTGTACTTTTATTCCTTTTAATAACCCTACTACAGGTACGCTAGATCCATCAAGTTTCCAGAAAACCCATCCTTAGGAAAAATAAGGTACATAACTCTTGTTCTTTGTCTAGAAGGCATGAAAATTTAGGTTTTTAAATCTTGTTCTTTTTCCAGAAGTCATGAAATTTTTCACTCAAAGAACTTTTTACTTGTAAACTAATAAGATTCTATTGGCCAATTTATAGATATATATTATAAACATATATAAGCTAGTCTAACCAAACACACATTTAAAGTTTCAATTAATGTTTATATAATAGTTGTATATGGCATCTTAACCCTGATTTATTTAGATTAGAGTATTTCACCGTAACGCCACTCCCCGGAGACAAAATACAACGACAACTGCATATAGTAACAGTGAACATTGTGAAAAAAAAAATGTAAACCAGGAAAACATAATGTTTTTATAAGCCTTAAATTGCATCCCACTACAATAAAATTGTTTTACTTTGCTTTTCATTACAGAGCATGTCAATCCAATCGCAAAGTGCAAAGTATGTTGACAAAATCCACGCCACATTGCAAGAAACTGTCGAAATTTACTTCATCTTGCGAGAGGAACAGGGAAGCCGCTGCAATTTCCAAGTTGGGTATGAGGCACAACTGAATAAACCTACACAATCAAACTAAACACACTGAAATTGTAATATCGTGAGCTTATTGCCACTGCGAAGAACAGGCTAACTGCAGTCATCAAAAGGAGGAGAAGGAGCAGGAGGATGATCACACTTGCTGGAAGAACAAGTGTGGACGCTCTTGGTCGGCTCCGTGCCAGAATCTCCATCGTCTGATGACATGCTTCTTCGCTTATGTAAGGAATGAAGATTCTCACTCACTGCTTCAGTTTTCATCATTCTTAGTACAGTTCTAAAAGGATTCTTCGATGAGCGAAAACCCAACTCTTTCAATTGGTCAGGTGCAAACTCATGTCCTTTTACTTGAGAAATAAATACCTTGGCATGTATTGAATAAATAAAAAGAAGCCACAGGATCCAAGCAAACACTATTCCGATAGAGTTCAGCTTTTTCATTTTAACCAGCACTGCAAAAGCAAGGTAGGATTACAGAGGACAAATGCATACAGGTTGATGATCATTTTATAGCTTCTTTGGCCACTACCGATATTGATCTGGGCCTATAAGGTTCATACAAATTTTTTTATAAAGAAAATGCACGTAAGTGTTGGAATTTTCTGGGCCCATTAAGCACTAGGAAATGCACAAATTTTCTTGCATTTTGACCGGCTTTCGCAGACTTCGGAATAGCAGCGTAAAAACTCTCTGTGGTGCTCGCGCAGATTTAGGAATAGCAGATAAAACCGCGTAAACAGTTGGATAACAGACATTGTAACAGACCAACGTTGGAATTGTTGGCGACTAGTTGCTATTCAAATTCTTCTCCCCCTATGAAATCTTACCAGTTTCCAGTACTCTTCTGGCTTTTATGAATCATTGGAAAACTATGTCAGATGAAAAAGAAAACGTAGTATGAATTATGTAAAATGATGGTCGATTAATTTGCAGCAAATTTTTATATCAAACCATATGGAGCTGTTTAATCAACATTTAGGTTAATCTTCTATATCAGAAGGAAATGTTGTTCAGATCCGCACTACGAGCATTATTTCTTTGTTACTGCGGTGGTGTCAGTTGCATTAAGGACATATTGTCTCATAAATATCAAGCCTTCCCTTTCAATTTATTAGACCGTAGATATACATGGTATAAATTTTAAAAAAACATGTGGTATTCATCTTTAATGTTATTTGTATTGTAAAGTAAATATATCTATATTTTATAAAGAATTTTAAGCTATTGCTTGTTTGAATTAACCTATTCATGCTATGTATGTTAATTATACATGGTAAAAGATGAACAATAGTAGATAAATAGTGTTCCTTTGAATTAAGGCCTCCTTAATACTATTTAGATCAAAGGATTTTTTTTATTTATTTTCCTAAATTTTTTGAATACCACTTATTTTTCCAATTTGTGATGATATTGAAGGTATATATTTATAACTTAGGGGAGAGGATCTTTTCCCTTTAAGAAAAAAAATCAAATCTTACAATCTATTGAACTTTCAGAAAACTAATCTTATTTAATTATTAGTTTTGTAATCATAATCAATGAAAGATCATAATTTGCAAGTTATGAAACCACTCTTTTAAGACAAAACCATATAGAAGAAGAAAGTTACAAAGAATAAGAAAAATATAAATACAACACAAAAGGATGGGAGAAAAAGATAGAAGTATGATTGAAGAAAAGTGATAGCCTGAACATCAATGGTTCATGTAATTATGATTAAACAAGATTGTAACATTCCAAGCTCATCATAGGCCACAAGGTTGAAAGATAACATTATGAGCATCCATCCCCAAAGAAGTGAAATGCCAAAGTTGACTTAGAAGAAAGTTAGGATCCATTTTCCTCAATAGGAAAAAATTTAGGGAAGTACCAATTATAAGCTTATCTAATTTTCTAAATTGGAAGAAAAGATTCCTTGAGAGGCTTCAGTAGAGTAGTAAGAAGTTACAAATAAAAGTAGCAACATTGTATGTAAAGTATAAGTGACTATAAGTTAGCTAAGGATGACTAAAGTCAACTATGTAAAACCAATAGTCATAAAACAAAAGTTGTAACCAATTCATACCACATTTGAAGTATGTTATGTCCATTAAACATACATGTTCAATATACAACCATTTACAAAAATATTAAGTTTACTTAATCATATAGTTATATTCGCAAACACAAGATTCTTGAGCAATTACAATCCTCTATGTAAAGTAAAACCAAACTCTAACATTGTATTAGAGCAAGGTTTTGGTTAGAAGAAATTATGATCTAGAAGTTATTAAGTTGGTATAATTACTAAAGTTTATCTCAAATGAGTATACAACCTATAGCACCTTATAAATGTGTAGTTTAAGATTAGGGACTTGATTAGAAATGTTTTTAAAAAAACTTCCAAAATAAATTTTGTTATATGAGAAGCTAATACTTTTATTAGAAGCTAATATATTCTTGTTGGAAGCAAGGACACTATACTGATTATTAACATTTTATTTGTATTATAAATTTAGCAATAAAATATCAAGAGATCATTGAAAACCTAAGCAACAACAATGATTTTATGAAAGAAAATTATGGTTACAAAACTCATTTATTATAAATTCAATGTGCAATAATGAATTTATAATATCTTTGTATAGTTGTTAAGAGAACAAAATGAAGTAGAAAATCAAAAGAATGATCAATTTTATTAGAGAATGTGGCATACATAATGCATAAGCAACCTTCACGATAAGAATGAAATTGCATTGTTTTAGAGTTGAAATTGGAAAATGAAATAATATGAAACATAAGAATTGAATATGTAGATTATGCCTTCCAAAAGTTGTAAAATATAAACAATTATTATTATTTAAATACTGTTGAATTGAAATCCTTAAAAAAATAACAAATTTAAAGTAAACCTTTTTTAAATTCTTACAAATGATTACTTAGATAAGACGTATTTATTTATTTTATTCATGATATTTACTATGGACATATACTAAATTAAGACAAATGCTTACATCTATAAAAAAATAATTAAATGTTGCTACTTTAATCGTAGAACGAGGTCGGTACAAGGTTGATCATTTCATGATTCTGTTTACAAATCAACGACCGTTGAATTATTTAAATTGTTTTATCGTTACACTGATACAACCATGGAAAACCCAGTTTCTCTACCTAAAACTAAATATTACAATTAAATTTTTACTAGCTGAGGAGAAAGAGTGTAGCCTGATCCAGTTTTCATATACCGTGGCATGTTTTCTTCGAGTGTCTGAGCATTTGTCTGCTGCTATGATTGCCTCGTCTGTAAAGCAACAGCCATGAATATTTGAATTGAATCCAAAACTAGAGTTGAACAGAGCTCAGGATGAAAACTCGAGAAATTGCAGGGTTTTGGTTGGTTCTCCTCTGCGTAATCAACGGCGTGCTTTTCAACGAGACAGGTCAGGAATCAGGGTAGATGCGATCTACTAATACCTTTTCATAAAATTTTCAATTTAAAATCTTGATCTTTTTTTATTACCGTGCGAACCTTGTCCAAGATATTGGTCTTAGAGTTCTAGCTATCCAGACTGCAAAGATTTATTATCACCCGCATGAACGCTGTGTAAGATACAACCCTGCACTTGTACAAGACAAAATGACAAATGCATGCTTTTCTGATGGGTCTTGGAATTTGACTGTTAAGCATGACTCATGGCTGTTATGTGTTTTTTTAATTTTTAAGAATCTAGTAATGCTGTGAACTTTTCTGTAAACAAATTATTACTAAACTTTAAAAATTGTAAGGACCATCATTTAGAATGATGGTAAACTATTTGTATCACAAGTCGTATGTAACACCTCACCCTAGCTAGGGCTGGGTGATGCCTAGGATCACTAGTAATTTTATAACAGAAGAATGATAATTAAAACCCAATGATGTGTAGAATACATGATACTAAGGAAGGTCAAATTGCACAGGAATGCCATACCACACCAAAAATTGAACATACATTTCAATTTATAAAACTGCATGTCTCTGCATAAATCAAAATATCCACTACTATGCTAAAATACAAAAACACATAAACATTATCATCATATGTATAAGAGTACAAAGGATTTCATACAACGATACATAGTCCATACTACTCTACATTAACTAAGCACTGAAGATTTTTTCCTCTACTCTCCCTCTCCGTGCTCATCTAGGCTCCTACACATTTTACCTGTAATTAAATAAAGTTAGTACACAATTGAGTGGAAAGCCTTTATACTTCCCCTACTAGATGGTCGACAAGTGCTGTACCAAAGGAGAGGAGTGGCGTACAAGGCAACCTTCAACAACCATTAATCTTACAAATGCTCAAAACAACACACCCGCAATATTGTCCATAATACTAACACAATCATTATTGAAGAGGATAGATGGCTATCATAAAATTATAGATAAAGCCACAGTCCAATAGCATCTATCATATATTTGTTACACCACATCACATGCATTTCCAGTATCATGCCCATGTCATCATAGCTACGATATACCGTTAAACAGTCCATGATCCACACAATCATAATCCAATCATAATATATATTATCAATGATATGACTCACAAACTGATACTATCAGATACGTAACCCATGTGGTGGCTAGCATATCTATACTCAGTGTAGCATGTGAAATGTTTCCATGAGTACAATTAATAGCCATTACTTGCAGGCCTTTTATTTAGTCTTTTATCTATCCAACTGATGCTAAGGTCCATCAACCTATGGCCCACAATCACTAGCCTTCTAGAGGATTGGTGATACGAATGAACACACCTATGCCATGTACCAACCATAGAGACAAACACACCTATGCTCTCCCACTCTCAAAATGAGGCTTGAGATAGGAGCCTCACCGATGCATCACAATGGGGTCAATCCATACTACCTCTAGGGTGCCTCATCACCAACTAGTCCACATCCTCATGCTAGCACCACCTACCACCGACCATCACAAGCATCATTGCGAACACATGCATACATTTCAGCTAGCTTAAGCCAGCACATGTCATAAGCACAACACATCCAAACCCAACATAACATAATCACATATATCCATACCTAACATTCACATTCATTCCATGAAAATAATACTACAATTTAACCAAAACAACATTTTGTGCCCCAACCATATTTCTTGAACTGCATGTAATTCCACAAAAATGACCACTATAATAACCTCCAAAATGATATATGTCCAAAGAGAAAACCAATTCTGCGATTAGAAAGTATGTCCCAAAACAAGCCCAATGACACTAATTTTACCTAAATTGTACTCCTAAAAGTAAGATTATGCATGTTCAAAGTTTTGATTAAATAATATTTAATTACCACCAGGAAGGATTGGAACTCCCAAAAATGCTTGTGCTGTAATAGGCCCCTAAATTATCATATTTCAATCATACCAGTCTCATCAACATCATATATCATATTCTACTAGTCCACATCATACCATACATCACATATATAAATATATAAATATATATATATACACACCATTCGTAACCAAAATTGGACAATTTCGACAAATAGGCAAAATAACATGTCCAAGCTTAATCTTTGAGCTATCTGCCCAACATGTCCACATTGCATAATCATATACACTAATCTAGTACAAAAATACAAGGAAAATGTAAAGAAAACCCACCAATTAGAATTTTTGGGGCATAAAGATAGAAACAAGAAGAAAACTCTCAAAATTCCAGCAAGACTCCATTTTGCTCCAAACAAGTTCTACACCTATGTAGATATGACTACAAAAATCCCAAATCTAGGTTTAAAGTAAGTAAAAACTATCCACAAAGCTCAGAATTTAAAAAATTATGGAATAGAAGAAGAGAGAAGAAATAAAAACGAAAGAAAATAGGCTCCTGTGCATTTCTGTTTTCCCCCAAAATAAAAGAAAATAGACAAAACCTAATTTATTTATGGGTGGCAATGCAAAAGGGTAGTGGGCCTCTTTTTGATTTACAATAAAAACAAGGTTTGTGCCTTATGCATAAACGTTACTTCTATGCATTGGTTTTCTTTTTTGAAATAAAAAACAAAACACATAACCAAGGTAGCACATGTCATGTGCAAATGATACATGACTTTACTTTTGAATTGTTTATTATTTTTTTAAAATGAAATATTTTCATAAGGGATATTTATTTTTTTCCTCTACAACTAATGCCGTGAACTTTAATCTTGCTTCATGAACATACTAGGACTCCAAATCAAAATCTATTTAAACTTACGAAATCCTTCTCAAATGCTCTACACATTCACATACCAAAATCACACCTAAACATCATGTAACATAGCACTATCATGCAAATGCATAAATACTAAAATCACACATAAAGCATAAAGACATACCAAATAGGTTCTGTTGTACCCCAGTCCAACACCCTTGCCAACAACATAACCTATCTAACGCATCACATAGGGCTAGTGTACATAATTACATTAGTTAAGCATGTAAAGACATAATAATTGTAACATAAAAATGAAGCCTCATAACATATAAAATATTTTTATATTACATTAACTTGTCCTCAACAACCCATCGGGACTCCTCATGTAATGCATAAATCGTAAGTGTATGACCACACCTAATGTCTCTAGATGGGATGTAACACTCTCCCCTTCTTGAGAATCTTCCTCTCGGAAGATCTCAAGATGAGATGCATGCATCTCAATTGCCACCTCCCAAGTAGCTTTTGAAGCTCCATGTCTACTCCATAAAATCTCTAGCATAGGTACAACTTTACTGTGTAACTATCACAACATATGATCAACAATCTCTACTGGCTACTCAACATAACTGACATCAAACTGTAGATGTATCCTTAAATGGTCAATCACATGATGTTCATCAAGCACATAACATCGTAGCATAGATACATGAAATACATCATGATTGATGAGCCTCAATATCGCGTCCGGCCCGCGATATCTCCTACATGATATCACAGCCTGCCTCAATTTCTATACATAAGAGGTGGCTTTCCTTGTTCTAGGCATTTAGACTTAGAACCTTAACTAAACTCTTGCAGTTTTACCATTCTAGAGTTAGAATAATTTCCATGTGCCTGCAGTAGAAGTCTTAAAGTGAATGGATCTTTATTTGAGAAAATTGTACCTGAGCACACATTTGTGTACGGCAATAAAGATGAACTTTATGATAAACCTTGTAGCATACAGACTAAGCTAAATAGTAATCAATTATTTTTTAATGTTTAAATGCTTTCTTCATTAATTAATGTCTCTCTCAACCCTTCACTCTCCTAGTTAAGTACACTCAGTACAACCACTTCGAGCATGTGTGTAGCGCTTGGTAACCTAGTAACGATTAGAATTTGGTAATCCCAGTAGCGCTACACTAGTTTAGGATCTGTGGGACAAGTGGGAACGGATACTAGTGTTAGGAACAATTAGAACTTAGTGAATAGTTAATGTAAGTTAGCCACATAGTCCTCTCAACCCTTTTCTCCTAGTGCATGCTCGTAGTGTGATGATTGTAATTGTACGACATCCTTATTTGAGTGTGACGTACTTGGACATGCACATGACCAACAATAAAGATTGAGATTACTTCATCATTGTAGCATTTTCTTAGTTTAATTATTTATTTAATTGTTATTTTCTACTTTCTTAGTTAATATCTCTCACCCTTATCTCCTAGTAACGTGGAATGAGTACAACTTAATCACGAGCATTCAAGTGTGACTACTTGGTAACCCAGTAGCATACTTAGGCCATGCACTTGGTAATCCCAGTGCTAGTCATGCATGAGGTCCAAGATGTGTATGGATGATTAAGGAACGGATGCTCATCGCACTTAGGCTAGCTTAGATTCTCTCTCACCCTCTCTCTCTTAGCTTAGTTAATATTATTTCCCATCATACCTAGGAATAGCATTAGTGTAGGAACACATCATACACCTCACTTTGGACTAAATCATATGTGAAAAAGTTAATACTAGTCCAAGTGGAAAAATAGTGAGCAATGACCTCAGAATAACTATCTAGATACCATAACTAGTCCATCTACGATGTTTGACCAGATCGTGCGTGAAACGCTCATATTCATATAGTTGAGTGTAGGGGTACCTCACCACTCATCATTGGCATCATTGTCAGGGACAGTGCTAGTTATCTAGATTAGTTATATCATACAAGTTCACTGTACAAGAATTAATGATACATCTTTTAAGAAGAAATCATTATAAAAAGTCACATATAAATTCACACACAATTTCACCACCATGCCTCCGNGCAATCTAAGGTGGGGGTTTCTTATAAACATAAACAAAGGCATCATTGTCCCAACACATGAAAGCATAACTTACTAGATGACGATGAACCCCTACTGGCCACTACAAGCCTAACGCAAATATAGGAGGTTGTTCGAATCTCCTGTAGGCATTGTAAAGAGAGCCACCTACCTTGGCTCGATTTAAACAACTTTCCCAATTTCTCAAGAGGCTATGACTCAGATCCACAACAACATTTAGAAGCCTTATATGATTCCTATGCATGGAACAACATTGATAATGGTTGGTAAAAACTCAAGCTCTTTTCTATGACACTCATTGACCAAGCAAAAGTATGGTATAGATCGTTAAAACCAAATTTAATACGACGTTGGCCAATGATGGTAGAACTTTTTAACGAAAGATATCAAACCTACGCAAGAGTGTTGGCATTGAGGAAACAAATCCAAGAGTGGAAACAAGCACAACATGAACCCTTGAACATGGCCTTAAAAAGATATTATGCACTATTAAACAACTATCCAGGCCATGAGTTCTCCAAGGAAAGGCTAATGTACCATATCATTGATGGGCTTTGTGATGCAACAAGAGAAACCCTAGGGATGTATGCCCAAGGTCAACTATACGAACTATGAACCCATCAATTCCAAGAGCTTATTAAGCATGTAGCAAAAGAAGAAGGAGAAATGGCTAGATGGGAGAGTGTTGAAAAACATCAACGAGACCAGAATCTGAACTTAACAGAGGTCCATAATCATAAAAAGGAGAAATCAACCTATCTTGAGGAGAAAGAACCATCTTTTCCAGTACAAAAATTATTAGATGAAATCGAGGCAAAGATCAATAAGAGGCTGGAATGGATGCATAAAAAGTGTGGGGAATATATCAATATTACTGGAGATAGAGTTTTCACAACCCGAGTGGCAGGGCAAAATATTATTAGACATTTGCAAAGAAGGGATGAAGAAAATAGGAGCTCAATTGCCAATCATATGTATGAATGCAACATCTACCTGTATGATCACCCCAAGGACCAATGCCCAATCTTGTTATATTTTTATGAGCATTGGGAAAACACGTTACACCTAGAGTTCGTACAGAGATACTGTGTTTGATCATAGTGGAAACAATCCTAGTTGTGGGGGAAGCCATCCCTAAACTAGATACACCCTTCGTATCATCCGAATCCAAATTCTTATCTAGTTAAGCATCCTATTTTCCCAACTGGGTCAACATACTCTATCTCACCACATTATTATTCCCCTTAGTACTATCAGCGCATGTCCTCAACACAACCACCACCTTGTGTACCTTACACTTCTCCTAAATTTCAACATTCTCATCCTTTCCCTCCTTCTACATCGCCACAAACTATTCCTGAAGTGTCTANCCCTTCTCTTCGAACCTAGCGCCTCGTGTTACTTCATTAGGGCCACCAATTAACACTCCAACAACCATATGGCCCAATGAATACAGCCATGGAGAGCAATATCCTGATACTTGCATACCATCTTATGGCCCCAAGTATCATAGTGGGTCAACTCTTTATCTGGGAACCACATCTTATAAATTTCCCCACTATGCTTACTATAATAAAGTGTGTGAACCCCAATGGGGTAGGTATGACCATGTTTCGATATTTCCAACATGCAAGGATCCTCATTTTTCATTTATTAATCCTTGTCATCCTCAACTGTTTACTTATGGGGGATATCCCTCATTCTAATAACAAGCAGGATTAATAAATATTTTTCATTCTCTTTAATTTTATAACTTTTTTTTTTGCAACATCATTATACTTCCTAATTTCTTTGTGTGACTATTTATTTTATTTTTGTTTTTGTTTTTGTCTTTGTCTTTGTTTGTTGTTTTTGTTTTGTTAGATTCATCACCTAATAAGTGCTTATGATGGTGGTATGAAATGTATTCTATTGATTGCTAATGTTTGGTTTTTACCTTTGAGTTATAATGTTGATACTAAGGTATGGTTCATTTGATATAACAGGAAATGAGTCTATGTCATCCATGCATTCATAAATTTCTATGGTCTCTCTTGGCTTGGAATGTATAGTCCCCTTCTTTAAATCATAGAACTATCAATGAATTGGTGACTGGGCATTTCTCAAACTATGGAAGGACTCAAAGGATTGAAAAGGGTGTGACTTCAAGGGGATTTGATGCATTTGTGTTGGCTATTCTCTTGGGTGCTTGGATGTTTTCTTCTTCGGTTTTCCTTACCATTCCGATGTTGTTCCATTATTGGGAAGCTGAGCTAATAAAAATAATAAGTCTTTGCATGGTGTGGTTCTCACAAAAAAAAAAAGAAGAAAAGAGAGAGAAAATTGAGAATTCAAAGCACATCCCTTAGAAAAAATAATTATTTGGGCTACAAGCACTAATTATGGAACTAAAAAAAATTTTTCCCTATAACTAAGACCCTCTCTCACATCTTACTTTTCCCTTTCTCATTTCCTAGGAATGGTGGTGACTCTTCGGCGGAAGCATTCTTGTTACTTCAAGTGGATAGATTGGACAAGTGTATTAATGCGAAGTTACCAGATGTGGATTGTTTGAGGTTGGATTTGGAATGAGATCTACTAAGTCACATTAATCATAAATACACAAGGGGCTATACACCACCTTGTTCTTGGGACTCCATTCCATTCTCTTCTCCTCATCATTCTTTCTCCATTTTCCACCTCATTGTCGATTGTATCAGTAGTCTATATTTTGGTTGATGCATTGTGTTCTTGTTGGTAAAATCTTGTGGTTAAGACTTTAACTCTTACCTCCCAATGACATTTCTAGAGCCTATGGACTCTTTGAATGTGGGTTTGTCAGGGAATTAAGGGCATGAGCCTACTTTGGGAGGACCCATTGGCATTCCTACTTAGTGCATCAGTTAACTTATTTCCCTTAAACGTTTTCACAATCAATACTTATTTTATTCATTTCCACCTCTCACATCCATTTTATCAGAGTTTCTATTGTTTCTTTTTCTTCATCTTTCTTATTCCTTATATTTTTCCATTCTATCGCTACTGGAGGATCGCACTTAGTCATGGGGGTCATGATCCAATTTTTTCCATTTTCTCCTAACCCCTACACCTTACACCTTCGGTAGTCACTAGTGTTATATCTCTAGAATCTATATTATCCATATTACAACTCAGCCAATAGGTCATACACCGAGGCAAGGTATCGTAGGCATCGTGATTTATTTATCCTTGCTAATATAACATTGTGTTGTGTGTGCAAATGACAACCATACAACAATGGACTGGAGTTGGAGGAAACACTTAGGATGGACTGGTGCTAGAATAGTCATGAAAGGAACAAGATTGATGGCACAGTTATGGATGGACAATGGAAGGTGCAATTCTAGCATTGGCAGCAACACATCTTCTTCTCTCCTCTCTTTTCTCTCTCAGCTGCCAAATAAGGCTAGATGTTAAATATGTATAGTATTCACTCTTATGGCCATGAACACTAATATTACCATCTATTGTAATGATGATCCATTCACATGTCACCCCATTCACCATTAGTGTCATTCAAGTCAATAATCCCATACCTTCCCAATATTTTGTAAGGAACTTGAGGACAAGTTTTCATTCAGTTATGGGGGTATGATGAGCCACGATATCATGTACACGATATTGCGGCTTGCCTCAATTTCTATAAATAAGAGACACCTTTCCTTGTTCTAGGCACTTAGACTTAGACCCTTAGCTAAACTCTTGCAGTTTTACCATTCTAGAGTTAGAATAATTTCCATGTGCCCGCAGTAGGAGTCTTAAAGTGAACGGATCTTTATTCAAGAAAATTGTACTTGAGCACACATTTTTGTACAACAATAAAGATGAACTTTATGATAAACATTGCAACATACTAACTAAGCTAAATAGTAATTAATTATTTTTGAATGTTTAAATTCTTTCTTAGTTAATTAATCTCTCTCTCAACCCTTGACTCTTCTAGTTAAGTACACTCAGTACAACCGCTTCGAGCATGTGTGTAGCACTTAGTAACCTAGTAACGATTAGCATTTGGTAATCCTAGTAGTGCNATTGCAGCATTCACTTAGTTTAATTATTTATTTAATTTTTATTTACTGCTTTCTTAGTTAATATCTCTCACCCTTATCTCCTAGTAATGTGAAATGAGTATGACTTAATCACGAGCATTCAAGTGTGACTACTTGGCAACCCAGTAGCGTACTAAGGCCATGCGCTTGGTAATCCTAGTGGTAGTCATGCATGAGCTCCAAGATGTGTACGGATGATTGAGGAATGGATGCTCATTACACTTAGGCTAGCTTAGATTCTCTTTCATCCTCTCTCTCTTAGCTTAGTTAATATTATTTCCCATTGTACCTAGGAGTAGCATTAGTGTAGGAACACATCATACACCTCACTTTGGACTAAACCATACCTGAAAAAGTTAATACTAGTCCAGGTGAGAAGATAGCGAACTGCGACCTCAGAATAACTGTTTAGATACCATAACTAGTCCATCTACGGAGTTCAACTGAATCATGCGTGAAATGCTAGTATTCATATGGTTGAGTGTAGGGGTACCTTGCCACTCATCAATGATCATGTGTTAAATGAGAAGGTAATGCTATCCAATAGGTCACTCTCCCAATCCACTATAACACTTGAAATGGACCAATGTATCTAGAAGTTAATTTCCCTCTTTGACCAAATCGAGTAAGGCCTTTCAATGAAGAAACAAAAAGAAATACATGATCTCTGATAGCAAACTCTAGTGGCCTTTAACATTGATTGGAATATGCCACCTATCTATCCTGTGAAGCTCTTAATCTATCTCAGATCTCCTAAATCTACTCTATAATCTACCTCACCAAATCTATGTTCACCTACTAACAATCTTCTATGGTATCCAAACATAAAGGTGTTCTACATGGCCTATCATATAAAATATCATATGGTGCTACTTGCTAACTATTGTGATAACTATTATTATATGAAAATTTAGCTACTGGTATTATCTAATCCCAACCTTCTCTATACTACAAGGAAAAGGCATTCAACATGTCTTCTAAAATCTGATTCACCTACTCACTCTGACCATTAGTTTGTGGATGATATGCCAAACTCATATTCATCTTTGTACCCATCTCCTTTTGAAATGTTTGCCAAAAATGTAACATGAATTGAGCATCTCTATCACTAATAATCCATTGTGGCACACCATGCAACTACACTATCTCTACAAGAAAGAGATGTGAAGTTTCTACTACAATTAATAATGATCATGTGGCAAGGAAATGAGTAGACTTTGTCAACAAATAAGCAACTACTAATATATCATCACAACCACTATGAGCTTGCAGAAGACCAATAAGGGAATCCATACCGATGGCATCTCATTTCCACTAAGTAATATCGTCGGAATGCAAATATCCCCAAGGTCTCTGATGCTCTATCTTCACTTGCTAGTAAATTAAATATCGAGATACATGCTCTCTTACATTCCTCCTCGTACCAGGCCACCAATACATATATCGTAAACTCTAGTACATTTTTTAACTACATGGATGCATTTGGTATTTGATCATGTGGGCCTCATCCATCAATTGAATTTTTAGAGCTTCTGGAACACATACTCGACCATCCCTCTATAACACTCCATGATTATCCATAGAGAAGGGTTTAGCAAATGTGATATGTTGCCTCAATTCTTAACACCATGGATCATGTCGTTGTTGCTCTCATATTTACTCTTGCAAATTTGATTGGATTCTCATGTTATTAAACTTACCACCCTACTCAATGCATCTGCTACTTTAATAGTTTTGCAGGTCTATATTTAATAGTAAAATCAAAATCAGCAAGCAACTTCATCTATCTACATTGTCGCAAGTTTAACTATGGCTAACTCATAAGATATTGGAGGCTCTTATGGTCAGTCCAAATAGTAACCTACACCCCATATAGATAATGCCACCAAATCTTCAATGCAAATATCACAACACCAACTCTAGATCATGCACGAGATATCTAGTTTCATGTGGCCTCAATTGACGGGATGCATAAGCCACAACCTATCCATCCTACTTCAACACACAACCAAATCCATCCCGTAAAGCATCAATACTAATATCATATGAATGTCCTAGTGTAGGAGATATTAGGACTGGAGCAGTTACTAATCGATGCTTTAACTCTTCAAATGCAACTTGACAAGCTAGTCCCCAAGTAAAGTTAGCCTCCTACCTCAAAAATCAAGTTAAAGGAGATGCTATATGAGAAAAATGTTTCACAAACCTCTGGTAATATCATGCTAATTCCAAGAAGCTTCATACCTACACTACTGATTGTGGCATAGGCCAATCATAAAAAACTACAATCTTTGCAAGATCCATAGAGATACTAACTCCTAACATCACATGTCCCAAGAACTAAATCTCTAATTTCCAAAATGAACACTTGGATGGTTGAGCATACAGTTGGTATCTCCTCAAAGTCTGTAAGATCATCCGCAAGTGTTCAACATGCAATTGCTCATCGAGAGAATATACTAAGATATCATCTATGAACACAATCACAAACTAATCTAGGAATGGCCACATCACATTGTTCATGAGGTGCATGAAAACTACTAGTGCATTTGTCAACCCAAAGGGAAGCACCAAAAACTCATAATGGCCATACCATGTTCTAAATGCTAACTTTGACACATCCTATTCTTAAACTCACAATTGATGATACCTAGACTTGAGATCAATCTTTGGCAATACATGAGCTCCTCAAACTTGGTTAAACAAGTCATCAATGCATGGTAGAGTATATTTATTTTTCATAGTCAACTAGTTTAGCTAACTATAATCTATGCATAGTGGCAAACCCCCATCCTTCTTTTGAACAAATAGCACTAGTGCACCCCATGGTGATACACTAGATCGAATAAGGCCTTTGTCCAACAATTCCTATAGCTGAATCTTTAGCTTTGCTAGCTCTATGGGAGACATCCTATGTGGAGCCTTTGAAATAGGCTTTGTACTAGGTTTAAGTTTGATCTTGAACTCAATCTCTTGCCTCGGTGGCAAACCCAATAATTCTAACTAGAATACATTAGAGAATTTGTGAATCATAGGAATTTGATTTATCTCCACCATATCTATTTTATATATTGTAGCCACAAAGCATTCATACCATTTTTAAAGCATCCTATGGTACATCTGAGAGGAGACCAAATCCATATGCATAGTCCTTGGATGAGTTTGTACCTCAATCAGAGCACAACCAACTGATTGTAGTCATAGGAGCTTTTGCCAACAATCCAAACTAGCATTGAACTACGACAACAAATCCACCCCCAAAATTATATCATATACACCAAACTAACCCAATACACACCTTCCAATTCTATTGGCATACCTATACATACCTAATCAACTTGAGTTTCATAACCCCCAGTAGAAGATACTATCAACCTAAGAGAAAGAGAATGACATACAAGAGGTACATGATGTGCAACCATAGGATCTATGAAAGAATGGCTAGCACCTAGATCAAATAAAATCAACAGAACATAGCCCAAAATTGTACCTCCCATATCCATCACTATGTTTGGCTGCACATCCAAAGGCTAGTCTATTAAGGCATACACCCATCCTTAAGTCCTCTAGTTCCCTCCTCTAGGCTGAGTGACTGGTGCTCCATGTCCATCCTAAATTGGAGGTTGTTGTCCTTGGCTTCTACCTCGTCCACTACTACCTACCTTCTTTGGGAACTCCTGGGATGAATGCTCTGGCTACCCACATGAAAAAAAATTCTAGCAATCCCTCTACATATGACCAAGCTATCCACATTTATAACAAATAATAGCTCCATGACTAGCTCCAATAGTAGGATCATAAGTAGATGTTGGGTACTCTCCTCCATGGCCACAAAATTTCTTAGAGGGGCCAAGCCTCTCTCAGGATGTCAATCCTCTCTTTTGCCTCTGTCACCTCTGTCTATAGACTATATCTTCCCACTAACTTCTCTCTAAATCCATGCTACTACTCTCTAGGTTCATCATAGGATGCTAATCTAAGGGGACTAGGTGATCCTTCAAAGATGACCTCAAATGTTGAACAAACCTATTCACACATGCCTAAGCATTCATCTACATCTATGGTACATAACTACTCATCTCAAAGAAACAAGCATCATACTCTGCCATAGATCAACTACCTTGATACAAATGACAGAACTTATCCTCCTTGGCTTGAGCATATTGGGTAGACACATAATCTGTTCTAAAAGATATTAGAAAATCATCCAATGCCACCTCTTGACTAGTCCAACCCTTGGCCTACTCTTCAGTTGTCCACTAACACTGGGCAATATCAACCAATTAATAAAGTACCAAGTGAGGTTGCTAAACCAATGAATAATCCATCAAATCAAAAGCCTTTTGAAATTCCTCCAACAATTCTATAGCTACAGTGGGATCCTCAATGCCATCAAATTTAGGAGGTTCCAACTTTTGAAACTACTCTACTAGTTCCCTATGGATAGGTTGCCAATTTGATTCTCCTGAGCCTCCACTACCACTTCCACTTTCCACTTCACTAACCATGGAAACGAGAGCATCACTAGTTGTAACATGTTGTTGTAGGATCTATAACTATTATTGTATAAGCTTTAATTACCTATTTATAGGACCACTAGTAGATATTTGAGGAGGCTACACATATCCATCATTAGGCCCTTTTGGTCTACAAGCCCCACCAACATCATGACCACATCTACTATACATATTTGTAACTTGAAATCACAAATGGGTGAGTACCCCAACCATCATACAACATCGGAGTAAACTAGCTCTGATACCACAATGTAACACCCTACCCTAGCTAGGGTAAGGTGATGCCTAGGATCAATAGTAATCTAATAATGAAAGCATGATATCTAAAAACCAATAATGTGTAAAATACATGATATTAAGGAAGGTCAAACTGCACAAAAATGTCATACCACACCAAAAACTAAGCATATATTTCAATTTATAAAACTACATGTCTCTACATAAATCAAAATATCCACTGCTCTACTAAAATAAAAAAACACATAAACATCATCATCATATATATAAAAGTACAAAGAGTTTCATAAAACGAGACATAGTCCATACTACTATACATGAAAATATACATTAATCAAGCACTAAAGATTTTCCCCTCCTATACTCTCCCTCTCCATGCTCGTCTAGGCTCCTACACCTTTACTTGTAATTAAATAAAGTTAGTACACAATTGAGTGGAAGGCCTTTACACTTCCCCTACTAGATGGTCAACAATTGTTGTACTAAAGGAGAGGAGTGGGGTACAAGACAACCTATAACAATTGTTAGTCTTACAGATGCTCAAAACAACACAACCATCATATTTTCCTTAATGCTAACATAATCATTATCAAAGAGGATAGATGACTATCATACAATCACAGATAAAGCCACAGTCCAACAACATCTATAATATGTTTGTTACATCACATCACATGCATTTCTAGTATCATGCCCATGTCATCATACCTACGATATACCATTAAAAAGTCCATGATCCACACAATCATAATACATATTATCAATGATATGACTCACAAACTAATACTATCATATACATAACCCATGTGGTGGCTAGCATATCTACACTTAGTGTAGCATGTGAAATGTTGCCATGAAAACTCATAACAACCATTTCATACAGGTCTTTTGTTTAGCCTTTTATTTATCTAACTAGTTCTAGGGTCTGTCAACCTATGACCCGTAATCACTAGCCTTTTAGAGGACTAGTGATAGGGATGAACACGCCTATGCCACGTACCAGTTGTAGGGAAAAACACACCTATGCTTTCCCACTCTCAAGATGAGACTTGAGATAGGAGTCTCATTGATGCATAACAGTGAGTGTGAATCCATACTATCTCTAGGGTGCCTCATTACCAACTAGTCCATACCCTTATGCTAGCATCACCTACCAATGACCATCACAAGCATCATCACGAAGACATGTACACATTCTAGCTAGCTTAAGCCAACACATGTCATAAGCACAACACATCCAAACTTAACATAACATGACCACATATATCCATACCTAACAATCACATTCATTCCATGAAAAAAATACTACAATTCAACCAAAACAACATTTTGTGCCTCAACCATATTTCTTGAACTGCATATAATTCCACAAAAATGACCACTATAGTAACCTCCAAAATGATATACATTCAAAGAGAAAACCAATTCCATGATTAGAAAGTGCATCCCAAAGCGATCCCAATGCCACTAAATTTACCTAAATTGGACTCCTAGAAGTAAGGTTATGCATATTCAAAGTTTTAATAAAATAATATTTAATTACTGCCAGGAAGGTTTGTAAATCCCAAAAACACTCATGCCCCAATAGGCCCCTTAAATATCATATTCTAATCATACTAGTTTCATCAACATCACATATCATATTCTAATCATACTAGTTTCATCAACATCACATATCATATTCTACAAGTCCACATCATACCATACATCAAATATATATATTAATACACCATTCATAGCCAAAATTAGACAATTTCAAGAAATAGGAAAAATAACATGTCCAAGCTCAATCTTTGATCTATCCACCCCACATTCCCACATCACATAATAATATACACTAATCTAGTACAAAAATATAGGGAAAAGGTAAAGATAACCCACTAATTAAAGTTGTTGGGGCATAATGCTTGAAACAAGCAAACAACACTCAAAAATCTAGTACGACTCCATTTTGCTTCTAACAAGTTTTACACTCACATAAATATGACCACATCAATCCCAAATCCAAGTTCAAAGCAAGAAAAAACTATCCACAAAGCTCAAAATTTAGAAAAATGTGGAACAAAAGGAGAGAAGAGAGAAAAAATGAAAGAAAACATGCTCCTATGCATTTGTGTTTCCCCCAAAATAGAAGAAAATAGACAAACTTTGATTTTTATTATGGATGGAGATGCAAAAGGGTGGTGAGACTCTATTTTATTTACTATAAAAGGAAGGTTTATGCCTCATGCATAAACTTTACTTCTATGCATTATTTTTTTGTTCAAGAAAAAAAAGAAAAACAAAAATACATAACCAAGGTAAACATGACTTTACTTTTGAATTGTTTATTATTTTTTTAAATGAAATATTTTCATAAGCTATATTTAATTTTTTTTCCTCTACAACTAATGTTTTAAACTTTAATCATGCATAACAAACACACCAAGACTCCAAATCAAAATCTATTTGAATGTGTGGGATCCTTATCAAATGCTCTACACATTCACATGCCAACATCACACCTAAACATCATGCAACGTAGTGTTATCGTGCAAATTCATAAATAGAAAAATCACACATAAAGCATAAATACATACCAAATAGGTGCTCTTGTACCCTAGTCCAACACCTCTTCGAACAACATCACCTATCTAACACATCACACAGGGCTAGTGTACATAATTACGTTAGCTAAGCATGTAAATACACCATAATCATAACATAAAGATAAAGCCTCATAACATATAAAATACCTTTATATTACATTAACTCATCCCTAACAACCCACTGAGACTCCTCATGTAATGTATAAATCATAAGTGTATGACCACACCTAATGTCTCTGGATGGGATGTAACATCCTAACTCCTAACTTAGGGTTAAGCATAAGCCCTTGAAAAGAGGTTAAGATTTTGTTATAAATAAATTAAAAATATTTTTAACATGAAATCAATAACATTTAAAAGAAGAGTTTTGCATTGCTTAATTTTTGTTAAGGTAAACTGTTGGAATGGAAAATAATTAGACTATAGGTACACTTACATATAGTAAACATGATAATGTAGGTGTTCATTGGTAAAGCTTTCAAGACATATAATAAACATGATAATGTAAGTAAAGCTTTTATCATATCAATAATGTTTTTTTTAATGTTGTGAACTCTTTGAAATGTCATGTATATAAATTAAAAGATTCATGGTTTCTATAATCTACTTTCTCTCATAAATATGTTTAAAAATGTGGTCTAGGTTCTATAGAATAGGTTTATATTTGTTCATGTAATAAAGAATTTCGATATTTACTTAAGACAAGCTACCACATCTTAACTTTTTAAGAAAAAGATAATAAAAAAATATGTATATTTTTTATCAAATAAGTCTAAACATGAAAAGCATTGGACATAGCCTTTCTTATTCAGAGGACTTCATTTTTAAACTTATTTTTAAGCATGTTTAAAGCATGTAAGTTGTATTGTTGGGATTAGGATGATCACAAATACCATTATTGCAACAATTGGAGCCACATTGTTTTCTTATTGTAGGTACTATATTAATTTAGAAAAGGAACAATATCAATATCATAGTAACTAGTTTGTTGTTGACGAAGCTTCATCTTTTCATTTTAGTTGTCCAAGCAAACCTTGACTACTAATTAGTAATGAGAAATACATACAGGTGTCAATGATCATTTTATGGCTTCCTCATTCAAGCAAACTCCAACAACTAAGAGTGGATAGTAGCTGGAAAAATCTAATTTTTTTATTATTTTATTGAAGTCATTGAAAGTAAAATCAAATAAGATGCCACAAAAAATGATCAAAGATATCTAAGAAACTTCAAATAAACAAAGATTTAGATTTTTAAAGAGGTTAATGATTTTATATTTAAAAAAGCTTAGGTACTTGACTCCATTTTTCTAGGACAAGGGTAAGATGATGATATTTTAAAGATAAAGATAAGATCATGGTGATATTTTAAAGATAAAACTTTTCAAAATATTTAGATTAGTTTTACATATTTGCATTATGCAGGTTCTTTTATATTTCATACCTATAATAAAGTAGGAGAGTTTATCACTTGGAGTAATGTTAATGTGCTTTTTTCTCAAGATGTAACAATTGAGTTTGATCTTACTTAAAAGAGGTTAGGATTTCACTTATCCATCTTAGAAAAAGTTTGACTTTCACTTTTCCACTACTAAGATACTACCATAGTAGCTTTAGCAGGACTTGTGTATAAGTTAGAATTGTGCTATAGACCCTAATGTACATTAGTGTGTAAAAGAAATTTAATGAATTTTTGACTTCCTTAGGTAATTAATTTCATTCTTAAGCTTCGTTGAATGGTCGATTGTTTCTTTCTTTCACCTCTCTCTGCCATGGAAACCTTAAGTTGAAGCATGAAAGTAAGAGGTGCCATAAAACCATGTCAAACCTCATGGAATGAACAACAAAGTACATTAGTAAAAATGTTAATAAAAAATTTAATAGTAGAGCTTATGAATCCATTAGTCAAAACTTGTGATTCTACAATCATATGTAGAAAGGCTTACAAAGAAGCTTTTCACACAAGGCATGTAAATTGAAAATTGTTAATGTGTTGAATTCTTAATTGAAGTCTTCTAAATGCTTAATTTTTATACATTTTTTCAATGCATTGATAGTATTTTACTATCAACTCAATATTAGGTCTTGATATATGTACATCTCCTTGAAATGTTATAAGATCCTATTGTTAAAGTAGGATTAGATTCTAGATCCTAAATAGGACCATTACAAGTAGCTACGGGGTTCAAACATTGTGTGTAAATTTTAATGTTTATATTGCTGACTTTTTTGGTAGATTCATTCTTTTGGGTCAATAAATGTAGGTTTCATCAAAAGATCGTATGGTAGCACATCCTTCAATTTTGAAGGCTAGAAGATAATGTTCCTATTTCTAATTAAAATGAAGCATGAAATAATTATAAGAAAGCTTTCAAACCACTTTTGAGATGTATTGTTGTTTGGTTATGATATTTTTGTGTATAATAATTATCAAGTTCTAATCCTATATTTAGGTTTTACAATGTGGATTTTTTTGGTTTGCCTCCTTAGTATACAACCTCAAACCAATCTTTTGAACTATTTTGATATTTTGATAAAATACTAATTTTTTCTTTTACAAGGAGAAAATACTAATAAAAATGAAACCATAGGTAATCTTATATGTGTTGAAGTTAAAATTTTTGTGTAACTTTAAAATCTTATATTTCTAGATAAACCCCTACATAGATCTTACTACATATCACTTCCTATATAAGCCATTTTCTTCTAGTCAACTAACTATCTTAGTGTCAATGAAGTTGTTATTTGTCTATTTTCATGAAGAAAAGGCCATTTTCCTTGAAGTATGAGGTTTTCTTACAATTTTTATAAACATTGTAAAAGTAAGAGAATTCATCATAAAAGCAATAATGTATAAAAATGATTGAAACTCATAAAATCATATAGAAAAATCACATTGTAAGTTAAGATTTTGTATTTACCAATAGTGCTCAAAATAAAATAAGAGGCATTAATATTATATAGATTGAGAAGTATTTGACTTCATGACTTAATTATATTAAAATAATCAAGTGTATATTATTAAAGTTTTAAAGATGACCATAAAAATGAGCAAGTCAAAATGTACAACAAAAATTAGCATTTTATAAAGAAATATTATATAGAATGTTACCAAAAGATTAAATACAAATAACTTTTAAATAAGGTATCATGAACACACTTATAATTTCTAACCCAACAATAGCATGTGATTTATATCATTCAATAATACTAACTTTGGTTACATAACTAGACAACATCACAAATTATTGCAACAAAAATATATAACAAAAAATAGTCTTCTAAATAGTTAAACTCTAAAGAGGATTACCCATAGATACTTCTCTCTAAGCATAACCCATCAATTAAAAATATCCTCTCTAATACTATTACACTACAAACTTTATCAAATTAGGTTCAATCTTCTTAATAACCTTGGCATATCATAATTTTTATTCCATAATTTAAAACTAGACCTTATTACTCATGTTTCTAGCATGCCTTCGATTTCCTCAAGGGACAAGCCCTTTGTTCCATGACAATCAACAGAAGAGAGTTAAAATTGATATGATGCCAAATACCATAAATGTATTGAAAGTTCCCATGAACTAATTAGATTTGTAATCCAACTATGTGGGGCAAAAATTCTTCACATGCCCTCTCTCAATCTGAGAAGGTATATTTTAGAATTGATGATGTAAAACAAAGTTTCCATTCCAAGTGCAAAGAAAATAATGTCCAAAACCAACACAATAATCACAAGTGATCCATATTTGCTAAGGTAGCCCTCTTAAAACCATGATTTAAATTGGTTGTCCAAACATACTCAACAATTTTAGTTTCATTTTTGAACAAGAAAGTTCTTAGTATTAACTAAAACAAAACCAAACAAAAACACAGCTTTGATTCTCTTAACCTGAGAAAAAATTATAGAAAATAATTTTTAGTTCTAAATTCAATAAGTAAACAATGTACCATATAAGAAATGATGAGTCCTAATATTGGACCCTCGATATTAGATATGCTATATCAAAGATGCTGAAGTGATATCGAACATGCAATGTTGAAGCCTATCTCATTGCCTATAAATAAGAGATAGGGGCACTTGTTTTTGCATAGGTTTTTAGTCATTTAGCTGAAATCTTGAAATTTTAGCCTTCTAGAGTTAGAATTATTTCTGAGTGCCGACAGTAGGAGTCATCAAGTGAATCGATATTTATTCAAGCATTGTGTACCTGAGCATACCTTGTGTCCGGAAATAAAGACGAACTTTGTGATAAACCTTGCAACATTCAGAATAGCTTAATTATTGCATTTAATGTTATTTATTGTTATTTGATGCTCTCATTAGTTAATCAATGTTATTTCTATTGAATTGTTAATTATCAATGAATTAGCACACTTAGCACAACCACTTCAAGCATACGTGGAACACTTGGTAACCTCGTAACGACTAGCATTTGGTAATCCCAGTAGTGTTACAGGAGTTTAGGATGTGTCTAGAGAGTGGGAACGAATTCTAGTGTTAGGATTTGATTCACATTAGAGTTACAAGAACCCATTAGTTAATTAAATATTTTCATTGCATACACTTAGGAGACCAAGAGAGAAAATATAAAGAAACATAAAAATCATATACCTCAAGTTTACTTAACCATACAATTATGCCTTATAAGTAAGCTTGGGAAGACAACGACTGCATAACTCATCCTTGTTCTATGTAGGCGCATAAGCACCTAATCCTTGGATTTTGACCAGATCGCACATGAACGCTTGTATTCATATGGTTGGATGTAGGGGTATCTCATCGCTCATCATTGGCGCCATTGTCAAGGATTTTATTGTTTGTGCATTGATTAGAACTTAGGAAATCCTTCCATCATTGGAACAAACCCTTAAGATTATCTGTGCTACAATCACCAGAAAAGGGTATCACATACTGAGTAATCAATCATGTCTCCTTCTTCTTGTGAGAGTGCTTCACTGACTAGGTCTGATACCATGAATAATCAAAGGTGGGGTGCACATGATGATCTTCCAATGCCCCAATAGTTTCACATGGTATATGCTCATCCTAATGAGTATGTACCAAACTTTACCTTTATCCTCCACCAAGATGAACAACTACAATGGTGTGATTTATAAGGTAACATAGTGTTACCTGCCGATCACTCAATCCTAAGCATGCTTCTTCACGCTCTCACATGAATCGATATGCAGCACTTACAATTAGAGTATGTTGTGCATGAACAAGATTCGAGAGATTATCAACCCATAGAGGCACAATGACAAAGGGATTTGCAATAGGAGAGACATTACAAATCTTTGAAGAGGAAGTGGTCTCAGGATGTCCTATATGTCCTAAGTGAAAATGACAATGGTGAACTTATCCTGGGAGGTTTTCCACAAAACGATGTTCCTCTCTTTGATTTCGATTAAGGAGTTGAGTATTAGAATCTTCACTCAACTATTCATAACCTAGGTTTTGATACCAATAGACACAAAGGGTTCAAAAAAGAAACATGAACACATGAAAATGATAGACATTCTGATTGTAACCATGATTGAGGCCATGACCACCGAAGAGAAGATAATAGGCACCATCATAGTGCTAGTCCTCCTTCCTCTTCACCGTCATCATCTCCTTCCTTGTCTTCTTTGGGATCTAAATGTAGTCACAAAGGGCCAGAATATGAGAACAAGGGTAGGCAAAATAGAAATCACCGACAAGATAGTAGAGAAAGGGGGTGAGGACATTCCAAAGAGACACATCACAAAAGAAGGGAGTGTAGGGTACAGCATAGGCATCATAGATGCCATAGGCAACATGATCATGATGAACGCCTAATCACCACCAAAAGTATGTTAGATATAGAAAAGGCTATTAGGATCCTAATAAGGCACTAGAAAGATAGTAGGATCAAAAAACTAGACATGAATAACATCCCACGATTTGAAATGGGATACAATGTTGATCCTCAAAACCATTTACAAGCATTCCACAATGCATGTGCCTTGAAAAATATAGAGAATGAGTGGCAAAAGCTAAAGTTGTTTCCAAGAACACTGATCAAGGAAGCAGAAAGTTGGTACCAATCCTTAGAATCAGAATCCATTCGTCAATCGAGTATCATGTTGGAGCTATTCAATGATAAGTATCAAACGTACTCTCAAGAGTCCAACCTATGTAAGAAAATCCAAGGATGGAAACAAGAAGGACACGAACGCTTGGATGCTACCATGGGCCAATATCATTCATTATTACATTGTTGTCCTAGCCATGGTTACTCAAAAAAGGAACAACTACACCATCTTGTAGATGGGCTTAGGTACGAAACATGAAGAACCCTTGGGACTTATGCCCAAGGAAGGCTATCTAAGCTTAGAGCCCATCAAATACAAATATTTTTGGAGCAAGTTTCCAAGGAGGAAGGCAAGTTGAGGAAAAGAGAAAGTGCAAAGGAGTACAATAGAGATCCTTCCCTCTGGAAGAAGGAAATTAGATTTTGTGAAGATGAAGAAGAGTCACCACTTAAAGAGATGATGAATAGAAAGACTTTGTCTATTGAAAAATTTTCATCAGAAGTATCAGCAAAGGTGGATCAAATGTTGAACTCCCTAGATGACAAATTTCATACTATCCTTAAAATAGTAGAGGAGTCTAAAGAACAAAGTAGTGACTGAGAGAGAAGGAGAAAGAAATAAGCTAAGTATGCATGTAACAAAGGTAAGGGAAAGGTTTCCGTCATTGAAGAGCTTATGGATTTGGACACAGAAAATGATGATGGATGTGAGATTTGCCAATATGACCATCCTAAGGGATGTTGCCCAATGGTGTCACATCTAGAAGAGTCTGGGGTGTATGCACTAAACCCACAATTAAACAAACAACAAACATGCAGAAGGTTACCTTATGCTCAAGGTAACCCAAGGTAGTTTTACCAACCCTTGAAATATTATCTAAGTGGGGCTCCACCATAACTGAATGAATAGTATCAATGGTGGCAACACTCACAATCATGGAGAATGCCACCACCATGTCAATAGTACCCTTACTATCAACCTGACCCATACAGGTATTACATTTAGCAGCTGATCTCTCCACATGACTCTACTAGTTATGTTACTCTTTAGCCTTACTACTAGACCCCCGAGTACTATAGAACTTATTCTTCTTGGGGTGATGCTGCACATATGTACTATCCTTCTCATCTGTCTGCATGTCTTCCACCCTCAAATCCATTACCACCTACTCCAACTATGTAGGGCAAGCTTCCTACCTAGCCATAGCAATGTAACACTATAAGGGCTATTAATCTTTAACCTACTACTGGTTCAAAAAACCAATCAAAGAAGAGACCTTACTTTAGAACCAACAGTCAAACCAAGCCCTTACAACCACAAGTGGCTAATTATCCAAATGCCTTATCATAGTTTGAATCTTCAGAGCTTTCTTTGAACTAAAAAATACACTCAACGCATATTGTTATGTTAACACATGCCATCATTGATTGGATTAAAGATGGCCATCTTCCTAGGAAATTCTTTGATCCTAGAAGTACTCTTATTTATTTGCAAATCACTAGAAATGAGCCTTGCAAAGCTCTTTTGGATTTAGGTTCTAGTGTTAACTTAATCTCTAAAGAAATGTATAAAGCCTGGAACCTACCTCCACTAAAGAAGAGTAAGATCCATTTAGAGTTGGCTGACTAGTCCATCATTACTCCATTGGGACTAGTGGAGGACATTGTCACCACTGTTTATGGGTGGTTTTATCTAGTTGATTTCCTAGTCATTCAAGTTAACAACTACAAGGGGGATATTTCAATCATAATGGGAAGAGCATGGTTAAGTACAATTGATGCATGCCTAGGAATATGTGATCTTTCCCTAAAGATATCAAAATAAAATGTGTTTAGGAAGATCAAGAAGAAGAAAGTTTCATGTATCACATATAGTAAGACAGGGTGCAACTACATGAAAAAGTCCTAGTTTGTACAACGCTTAACATTACTTGCATGCAACTAGTGTGCACAAGTATCTAACATACAAAGATGCCTGTATGCAGAAGCCACAAGACAGGAAGGAACCTAGTGGCTAATAGCCGACCTAGAGAGCAATTCAACTTTATGCATGGAACCAACTAAGAGCTTGACTTGTGCCTATATCAATAGCATAGATGCATTAGAGCAAGTCCATAACCAACTTCCAAGTACTAACACCATAAATATCAATTTGGGGAAGTTAGAAATCCTTGATGAGTTCAAGAAAGAGCCCCTCAAATTAAAATCATTGCCCATTGGTATGGAGTATGCATTTCTCAAGACTAGAAAATTGGTAATCATTAATGTTAAGCTTGGTCCTCAACAAAAAGAAAAATTGCTGAAGATGGTAAAAAAATGATCAAAAGCCTTTACTTGGTCATATCCCAAATTAACTAGAATAGATCATAGGATATGCCAACATAGAATCTACACTGACCCCTCTATGAAGCCTCAACAACAACCACAAAGACAATTGAACCCAAAGCTTAAGCAAGTAGTTAAAGGAGAAATTGAATAACTTTTAAAAGAGAGGTTCATCTACCCCATTGCTGATAGTGAATGGGTTAGTCCATTAGTCATTGTGCCTAAAAAATAAGGTAAATGGAGGTTGTGTATAGACTTTAGGCTACTGAACATGGCAACATTTAAAGATCATTTCCTATTGCCATTTGTTGACCAAGTCTTGGATACCATTACAGGGCATTGTTACTATATTTTTCTAGATGGTTATAGTGGGTACAATCAAATCCAAATAGCACCAGAAGACCAAGCCAAAACTACATTCACAAGTCCTTGGGGGACATTTGAATATAGGCAAATGCCATTTGGCTTGTGCAATGCCCCAGTAACATTTCAACATTTGGTTCTTAGTATATTTCAGCAGCAAATAGGGAATGGTGTAAAAGTTTTTATGGATGATTTCTCCACCCATGGAGTGGACTTTGAACAAGCATTGAACCGATTAGAGCAATGATGTGTTGAAACCAACCTAAGGCTCAATTGGCAGAAAAGCCACTTAATGGTCCAAGAGGACATTGTATTAGGGCATAAAATTTCACAAATAGGGATAGAGGTAGATCCTAAACAAATTAAAGTCATCCAAGGAATTACTTGTCAACCTGAAACTATAAAAGATGTCTGATCATTCCTTAGACATACTAGTTATTATAGACACCTAATTGAGAAGTTTTTGAAGATTGCAAAATCATTGGTAGAATTAATGAAAAAGCACGTATCCTTTGAATGGACCAAGGAATGTGAGTTAGCTTTCCAAACCTTAAAGCAGAAGCTTGTAGAAACACGCATTCTACAAGCTCCTAACTAGTCTAAACCATTCCATATAATGGTTGATGCATCCAATTTTGCTTTAGGAGATGTACTTACACAGTTAGATGACCAAAAGCATCCCTATTACATTCACTATGCAAGTCGAAGTATTGCTAGTGCATAACTCAACTATACCACAACAAAAAAAGAGTTAATGGCTATGGTGTTTGCACTAGAGAAATTTAGGTACTATGTATTAGGCTATAAGGTATTTGTACACATAGATCATAGTGAAACTTGATTCCTTATGAATAAATCAACGGTGAGTGCTTACATCATACGATGGCTTGTGATCTTGCAAGAGTTCGATATCATGATAATAGATTTTAAAGGCATTGAAAATGTTGTTGTTGCTCATTTATCTCAATTATGATGGGATAACAAAGAGGACAAATACCCAATTTTTGATTGCTTCCTTGATGAACTCCTCTTTGTAGCTGTAATAAATAATTAATTATCCATCAATACAAATTATTATAGTAGCATTCTTACTTATCTTCTTACACAAGAAACACCATAAGGCCTGGATGTTAACAAGAAACAATAGTTTTTCCACCAAGTCAAACATTTCATGGAAATCAACAAACACCTCTACAAGGTGTGTTCTGATGGCTTGCTCCGATGGTGTGTTCGTGACACAAATCAATTGAGAGTTCTCCAAGATGCTCATGAGGGCCATTGTGGGGCTCATTATGATAGGAGATAAACAACCATTAAAATATTGCTTATAGAATATTATTGGCCTACATTATTTTTGGATGCTCATCATTTTGTCCAATCTTTTGAGCGCTACCAACACGATGGGGGAATGACTGCTAGAATGGAGGGTCCACAACAATGGATTCAACCCTTAGAACCATTCCACATATGGGGTATTGATTTTATGGGGCCTATTACATGGATGTCCAATGGAAAAGCATACATTGTTGTTCATGTTGAATACTTCACAAAATGGGCAGAAGCAGCTGCCATTACCAACTGTACATCATCTACCACTACACGATTTATTCAACAAAAAATCATAAATAGGTTTGGCATGCCTCATGCACTTATTTCTGATAATGGTATACATTTTACAAGTGCGACTTTCTAGAAGTTGATGCAATGCTTAGGAGTTGAGCATAAAATGACTACACCATATCATCCTCAAGTGAATGGTCAAACCAAAGTCACCAATAGGGAAATCACAAAAATTTTGACATGAACCATTAGGAAATATAGGCGAGACTGGAGCACCAAACTGAACTATGCTCTTTGGGCCTACCACTCCACATGGAAACTCCCTATAGGATACTCTTCTTATGAGTTAGTTTATAGTAAACTTCCAATACTTCCTATCAAATCTGAGCTCTGTACACTATCTACAGCATGTGACCTTAACCTTGACCTTAGTCTAGTATAGAAAAAATAGCCAATGAATCATAACTTACTAGATGAAAACTGATTAACCACCCTATCATCCAATGAATTACACAAGGCCTTCAACAAACAATGTCATAACCTAAGAATTAGAAAATTCAAATACCAAATAGGAGATAGGTTTCTTTATTGGAATCCCACACATGTGCCACAACGAACTAAATTTCAAACATTGTGAGAAGGACCTTATATCATTCATGAAACTTTTCCTTCAGAGGCTATGTTGATCTATAAACCTGGAAGCCTGGATAAGAAATTATTAGTCAATATCCAGCAAACCAATCTTTTCCATGAGCCTAAAACAACTAGTACTGACACTACCTCTATTGATGGATAGCCCTACTCATTATTTCAGATCTCCTCCTTCCAACTCAATCATGGAGAAGATGGCCATTGATGCTAATTATTCTAAGCCCTTAGTTTCTTTTGTCTTTTTTGTTTTACATATTTTTCATATTTAATTATTTTTTTAAACCATAATTAACATTTTTACTATTTCTTTCTTTGTTACATTTTGTTTGATTTATTCTCACTCTTCACATAATAAGTGCTCACGATGGTGGATTGTAAAACAGGCAAGATATGACTTTCAATGTTGATGCTAAGATATGATTTCTTTTGATAAAGCAAGCAATGAATCCATGTCATCCATTCACCCACTCAACTCTATGGTCTCCCTTTGTTTTGAAAATGTACTATCCCTTTTACTAACCAAACCTATTAATGAATTTGTGGCTTGGTCTTCTTCAAACCAAGGAAAGATTCAAATGGATTGAAAAGGATGTGACTTCAAGGGGACTCGACGCATTTATGCTAGCTATTATCTTGGGTACTTAGATGTTTTTCATAGGTTTTCCACCATCCCACTATCGACTGATATTAGGAAGTTGAATGAATCAAATAAGTCTTTGCATGGTATGGTTTTCACTCAAAAGAAGAAGAAGAAGAAGAAGAAACAAACTGGTGGGAATTCAAAGCACACCCCTTAGACATAATAAAGAAACATGGGCTACAAGCACTAGTTATGGCACTAGAAAGACATGTTACCCATGCTTGAAGGTTCCCTCTAACTAAGGCCCTTTCTCACTTCCTGCTTCTCTATTCCTCTCTTTTTGGGATGGTGGTTGCTTTGTGGAAGCATTCTTGTTGCTTCAGGAGGATGGGTTGGTCAAGTGTGTTGATGCGAGGTCACTAGATGTGGTTAGTTTTAATATGGATTTGAGCTGAATTATATTAAGTCACCTTAACCACATGATACACAAGGGACTTTCCACAACCTTGATTTTGGGATTCCATTCCATTCTCTCTTCTCTTTCTATGTTGCTTTCCATATTCCACTTCATTGCCAATTTTATGATTAGTCTAAATCTTGGTCAATGCATTGTTATTCTTTGGTAAATTCTTGTGGGTGAATTCTTAACTATTGTTTCCATATGTCATTCCTAGAGCCTATAGACTCTTTGGTTTGTCGGTTTGTCAGGGCATAAAGGGCATGAGCCTGCTTTGGGGAGGACCCACTAGCATTCCTTTTTGGTGCAATTGTTAAGTTCTTTTCCCTTAAAAATTTCTTACAATCAACTATTTCTCATTTCACCCAATCCATGAAATCTGTTTTTGTTTTTTGTTTTATTGGCTTCACCATTGTTATTTCTATAATCTTCCTTGTTCTTTCGTTTTCCATCTTATTGCTACTAGAGGTTCGCTCTTAGTTATGGGGACTTGTTTCAAATTTTTCTATTCCATTACTTATATCACCCCTACACCTTGGGTAGTTATCAGTTACAAACCTCTAACCTAGTATCTTCCATAACCACAACCTAGCCAATGTGCTTCATATCAAGGTAAGGTATCAACTACATTATATGTTATATATCCTTGCTAATTTGTGATTATGTTTTGTGTGCAGATGGCGATCACATGAAAAATGGACCGGGATAGGACGGAGCACTCAAGATGGACTGGAGCAAGAGCATTTACGCAAGGAATAAGCTTGATCATGTGGCCATGGATAAACAATGGTGTGCACATTTTTGACATTGGCAACAACGTGCCTCATTTTCTTTTTTCTCTCTCTCTCTCTTCAAACTATCAAATGAGGTTCTGGATGTCATCTATGTATAGTGTTCACCACAATGATTATGAACACCAATCTTGTAATACCTTTGTCAGTCTATTCATCAGGCACTTTGAGTCTGTCATTCCATGTCACCATCATTTTTTGTTTAGTTAATAATCCCATACCTTCCCAATATTTTGTAAGGAACTCGAGGATGCGTTTTTATTTAGTCATGGGGGTATGATGAGTCTTGATGAGTCTTGATATCAGACACTCGATATCAGATATGCAATATCAGAGATGCGGAAGCGATATCAGACATATGATGTTGAACCTTGTCTCATTACTTATAAATAAGAGACAGGGGCACTTGGTCTTGCATAGTTTTTTAGTCTTGTAGCTGAACTCTTGTAGTTTTTCCCTTCCAGTGTTAGAATTATTTCTGAGTGCCCATAGTAGGAGTCATAAAGTGAATGGATCTTTATTCGAGCATTGTGTACTTGAGCACACCTTGTGTCTGGAAATAAAGATGAACTTTGTGATAAACCTTGCAACATTTAGAATAGCTTAATTATTGCATTTAATGTTATTTACTATTATTTTATACTCTAATTAGTTAATCAATGTTATTTCTATTGAATTGTTAATTATCAACAAATTAGCACACTTAGCACGACCACTTCAAGCATACATGGAACACTTGGTAACCTAGTAACGACTAGTGTTTGGTAATCCCAATAGTGTTACATTGGTTTAGGATGTGTCCGGAGACTGGGAATGGATGATGGTGTTAGGATTTGATTCATATTAGAGTTACAAGAACCCATTAGTTAATTAAATCTTTTCATTGCACACACTTAGGAGACCAAGATAGAAAATATAAAAAAACATAAAAATCATATACCTCAAGTTTACTTAAGCATACAATTATGCCTTACAAGTAAGCTTGGGAAGACAACGACTGCATAACTCATCCTTGTTCTATGTAGGCGCATAAGCACTTAATCCTCAGAGTTCAACAGGATCGTGTGTGAACACTCATATTCATATGGTTGGGCATAGGGTTACCTCGTTGCTCATCAAGCAACATATAAATGAGGTGTTAGCTTACTAATAAAAGTCAAGCCATTATATACTTATAATAATTTTCTTGAAAACGTTTATAGTTTTGGCCAAAGTTATGATAATAATTATGTATTTTCCATGATAAAGTTAGCCAATTGGTAACTAGTTTAGTTATATATTTGTTATATATATCTATTATTTTTCCAAGAAAATTTTTTCCCTTTTCAAATTTCACAAATATCACCATTGAATCACTAACCATTGATTTTCATGTTGAAAGAAAAATCAAAACCATAGTTAAATACTTTTTTCCATAGTAGTTGATTGTTAAATTTTGTATTGCTAATTGGGTGAGCCATTATATACCCATAATAATTCACATAAACAAGTCCATTTCTTGGCTTAGGTTTACTAGTAGAGCCATTTAGTACCCATAATGATTCTTCTAAAAAAGTTCATCTCCTAATCTAGCTTTATGATGATAATTTTTTATTTCCCCTAAGAAAGTGCAAGCAATATGTAGTTGGCCTCTTAACCAAAATATCTTCATGTTGGTAATTGGCTCAGTGATTATATATCTATAATAATTATTGTGAAAAATTTCATGGCATTGTCCAAATTTATGATAATAATTATATATTTTTAGATGAGAAAGTTCAAGCAAGTAGTAAAAATTTCCATGAACAAAAAAGGTATCACATGTATTCTCCTTGACAAAGTCCAACTAACTGGTACATAGCCTATTGGCCCAAAAAGTTACTAATTTAGATTTATAAATAAAGTTTTTCTTATAATGTGAACTCTTTAAAATCTCTTGCCAAAACACTAAAAGATTTATGGATTCCATAATCTGCTTTTTCATAATTTTTTTTAAATGACGTACAAGTGCAATAAGATAGGTTTAGATTTATTTATGCAATAAAGCATTTCCATATTTACTTGAGACAAGGAAAATAAAAAATATGGATATCATTTATCAAATAAGTCCCAAACATGAACAACACTAGGGCATCGAGTACGGGCATCGTGGAGACTTCCATTTTTAACCTATCTTATTGCTTCTTTTTGAGAATTCAATCTTACTGGAAAGTCTAGTTTGTTACATATTGATTTTAGCATGTTTATGACTGATTTTTAAGTTATATCTTGTGATTTTCTTAACTGTGTGTATATTTGTATTTGCACCATAATAAAATTTTAATTTCAGTTTATGTTGTAACAGTTTCCTATTTTGCCACCAAATAAGACAGCCTAGAAATCCAATTTGCAAGTTGTGCATACGCCACTCCTTCCCAAGTTACCTTATGTAACTAGCTTTCCTGGATTATATTAGCCTCTGGATTTCAGCAAAATGCTCAGCTCTTGCTCAGCATGCTCGTATGTATGGGTATCCTTTCATTATTGTTTGCGTTTCTTTCCTGTTTATCTTTTAAAGAGAGGTTCCAGTAAGATTGCTGAGCCAATTACCAACATGAAGATATTATTGTTCGCATTTCTTTGATGTTTTTCACAATAATTATTATAGATATATAATTACTGAGCCAGTTACCAACATGAAGATATTTTGGCTAAGAGGCCAACTACCTTTTTTTGTCAAGGAGACTTTCCAGTAAGATTTGTCTCTCAAACTACGTGGAGGAAGTCAAGGGCAACACAACGGCTAATGACAAGGACTTTGTAGCTGCACTAACCCAGGTAAGAGAAATGCTCAAGCATAAGAACACAATGTTTAGCTTGTACGACCTAGTTAGGACCTCACCTACTCATTGCCAAGCATTGGCCCAGGTCTTAGCCTCCATTCCTGTTATGGAGGACATCCCTACAAATAAGGCATCCATGCATGCAACAATGTTGCCTCCCACACCACAAGAATTGGGTTCAACAACCTTAACCTTTTGCGATGATGCATTCAAAGTCAACCCTAAACAAGGGGAGGTCACTATGGCTCCACTATCCATTAGCATATGTGATGGGTAGTGCACCGTCTACAGAGTGTAGGTTGATGATGGTGCAACAACAAACGTAGTCCTGTACTCTATCATCGATAGGCTAGGCTTGGCAAATGAAATCAGGCCAATCAAAGCCACATGTCTAAAATCCTTCAATGGATCACATGTCACAGTCAAGGGTACAATCAACTTAGCCTTTGTAGTGGGAGAGCAATTCCCCACTAGCACCGATTTCACTATCATAGATGAAGATGCTATGTTTCAACATGATTCAAGGAAGGCCTTGGCTAGCTCAACTAAGGGTCATCTCCTCTCCCATCCACCAAGAAATCCACCTTCCATATGAAGGTGGTCAGGTTATCATCCATGGTGATAATGCTTCCTCTTTAACTATTCATGACATAGACATGGCACAAGTTTTAGAAGAAGAGTTTCTTGGTGGTACACATATAACAACCAACACAACGCCTAAGGCTAACACACCCGAACGAGTAGGTGAAGCCAATAGCTCCCCAGAGGATCCTAAACCTTGCACACTCCCTAATCCATGATTGGTTAAGAAGCAACTACATGATCAAGAGCTTCCCTTGGTCAAAAATATGGGTGCCTGCCTACCCTTTGCCATGCATTTTTGACTTTTCTTTACATCGCACTAGCCTTTATGTTTGCATTTTGCTCGCTCACTTAGATGACGCATTTTTCTTTGTTTACACATTTGTCAACTTAGTTTACATGGTGCATTTGAAAAACATAAAACTACAAAAACACATGGCCCAAAAAGGCCTTAAACTAGCTTACGGCCTGAAACGGCCTAAAACTATCACTTTTTGCATTGCTTTTCTTTCATTTATATATTCTAACTCTATGTATGATAGGTGTCGCTTGATGTTGTTTTCTTCCTAGTTGATTTTTGCAAGATCTCGTAGGCATGTAGCATGACCATGCATGCAACATCACACTTTACACAAGCAAGGTAAGCATTAGTCTGCTATGACTATAAACTGACATAGACAGTCTACTATGACTATAAACTAGCATAGAATAGTCTTGGCATCATGACTTAAAACTGATACCACAAAATAGTCTTGGCATCATGACTTAAAACTGATACCATAAAACAGTCCTGGCATCATGGCTTAAAACTGATACCACAGAATGTCCTGGAGTCATGACAATAAACCAACACCACAGAGCTCTATCTAGTATGACGCTAAACTACCATATTTGTCTGTCATGACATGAAACTAGCATCTAGAGTCCACTAAGACTATAAACTAGTTTACCTCTTCACAATCCACTACAACTATAAACTAGCAATGCATAGTCCACTATGACGCTAAACTGGCATCGTCCAAAGGGTTATGCCATGAAACTAACCCATAATAGTCCGCTAAGACTATAAACTGGCGACATCATCAATGACTAGGAAAAACTTGAAAATATGTGTTGTTGCAATTAGCTATACATGTTTCACAAAGAATTGTTGCATAATTTGTCTCATGAGCCTTGATGAAGCTGATGTTGTTCATGATTTTGTCTACTTTGGAATTACACACAGTGGCTCCATCTCCTTGTTTAAAGTGCTTAGTTAACCATTTCATTTATGGTTTTCTTCTCTTCTTGGAGTTGTGTTTGTAGGATGACACACCTGAGGCGTTCATGCATAGGTGCACTTCATCATGACAACAAGGCCTCACATTCTTCCTGACGAACATAAATGGGTTAATCAATCCATTCATAAGTACATTTTCAAATCCTGATGCATTCCCTATTTCCCCATCAATGCCCTCTTATCCTATTCAATTACATTCCCTACTCATCTCAAAGCTCTTGATACACTATTGTACACTATGGCTTTCTAAGCAGTAGCAAATCAAAACATAGTACACGGTACATGATGCAAAACGCAATCGCTCGAACATGAGCACAGCAGTAAAAGCAAGCTCTTTCAAAGGACCCAAAATAAGAAAACATCAAAAACAAAGCAAAAAGCAAAAGAAAAGAAGAAACAAACAAAAAGAAAAAGAATAAAAAGGTCAAAGATCAAAATGCATGGAAAAGGTCTTTATGACCCCATCGATGTCATAGAACAAATACTATTGGCTATTCTCATACAAGTCCTAAGCAAGAAGGCAATTGTCTTGGAAAACAGTTACACTTGTGTCTCAAAGAGACCATGTTATACATCATCGCATGGCTTTGGCTATCTACAACAGGCCTTGTAAACACTTGTCCCGTTTCTCCAAAGAATGCCCCTCTTATATCTTGGTTTTGAGTCTACTAAACATTGGCTATTGACAAGGACCAAACATGTGACTCGTTCATGTGAGAGCACTCCTCTCCCACAATCCCAACAACAATTTCAACCCTTGTTCAACTCCCTGATTCTCCCGAGTTACAACCAATCCCCTTCTATCTTGAAATGCATTTTCCCAATCCCAAGTACTTTTGGACACAGTGCAATGACGTCCAGCCAAGGGCTGATGGACAATGCTTGGTGCTTGGTTGTTCATGGTTTTTGTACTTATTGTCGATGCCTCTCGAGTGGATTCCTCTAGAAGTCAACAAAGAGGGGCCAATGAAACACCACTAATTTTAGCCTGACACTTTGAAACAAGAATGACTCAAGCGCTTTCGACCATTCAGGAGGCAAAATTTGACTAGGGCATGACACTCACGCTGGCTTGTCTTGGACACTCACGTTGGAAATTTTACACATTTTTCACATGCACGCTACACTCATGCTACACACACGCTAGCAGCGTGAGTCCAGTTTGACCAACTCCAATAGCCTTGAAATTAAGTCAAAATGACATGATTCAAAGGTGCACATCACTCCCAGGGTTCAAGGTCGACAACCTCCAGTCCCATCATCCAGAACTTCCACATTTTAGGTCCAAAAATTGCAAGTTTTTGTGGTCACGCTATAGCTCATGCTATGGTCACACTGTGGAGACACTGGTAGCGTGAGTGCAGCATGACCTACCAAAAATGGTCAAAATAAGGCACTTTTAGGCTCAATTTGTCAATCATAATCAGTCAATCATTACACTTCAAGAATCAGGGTTCAAAAACCAATGTTTGGTGCAAAATACATCACTCAACCTCATGCACGTTGTCACACATGCTAAGGTCACGTCCAACGTGAAGACTATTCATCAATGTGAGTACTATTCATCAGCGTGAATACTATTCATCAAGATGAGCACTATTCATCAACATGAGTACTATTCATCAACGTGAATACTATTCATCAGCATGAGTACTATTCATCAGCGTGAGCACTATCCATCAACGTGAGCACTATTCATCAACATGAACACTATTCATCAACGTGAGTACTATTCATGCCCAAATAAAAGCACTCCAAATGCATGTTGAGAACACACTAGGACCTAATCAATTCACACTGGGAGCCCTGGTGAAGCAGAGACACCTCAAATAGCTACACAACCACTCAAATTGACATCCTGCAAAATGAAGAAATATACGTAGACCTACAAAATCAGAATACTAACAACTTCCAAGCATGGGTGATAGATAGATAGCAAGGATTTATGGGAAAATGAAGGAGTCTTCAACACTTTATAATCAAGCGTAAAAAAGTTGAAAATGTTTCATGGTAGTGGCTGACAGCATGGAGGCATTCATGGTGGGGATTACAAGGCAGTAACCACCAGGTGGTGGAAGTAACAGTTGAAGGAGGTGAAGAATGTGGCATGCATTCATGACGGGGTTGTTCCAGGACTTCCCCGATGTTAAACATGCGGTGGTGGTGTGGGAATTACATGGTAAGTGTGGGCATTCAAACCAATAGTGTCAGAGCCACTATGAAAGGTAAGGGACATCGGAGGAAGGAACCAGGGAACACCTACATCTGTCAACTGGGGCAGCCTCCCCTCACTCCTGCAAGTGCGCTGCCACAACCAGCACAGCAGGAGGGTTCTCTTCCCTTTCTGTTTGTAGCAGGTAGCCTTTATTGGTGGTGTAGTTAGCGACAGGGTTTTCCACTTCTTTTTTTCCCAGCGTGCAAGGTAATACGCCTGGATGACAGCAGACGTGTCTTTGTGTGTTAAGAATGGATCAATGGGTAGCACCACAACAATGACACGCACTGCAACAATGTGCTACATGACACGCACTGCAACAGAACAGTACATCACAGGTGGCATTGACAGACAATAATGCGTGTGTGGCAGGCACTGCCACCATAGCAATTTGTAGGCACATGACTCACAATGGTGTGATGGTGATAGCAATAGCATGTTGGTTCCACTAGCCAAAGTAAGCAAGTGATCAATCAATGATAGGTAGTCTCCCTCTCTCCACGACAACAACAACGACATAAGGATCTCCTTTATACACTGCCATCTGAGCTATGGGCATGCATGGTAGTTAGAGTGATAGCCCAGTCTCTCTCTCTTCTCTCTCTCCCTTCCCTACTGATTGATGGTAGGCTCTACTGCCAAGTAGGTGGTAGACATCAGGGTCTCTCTCTCTCTCCTTGCATGCTCTCTCCTTGCATGTGACAGCAGCAACAACAAGGATAAAGAGTGGTAGCATGCTTTAGTAACAAAAATGATGTCCCTCTCTCTTCCAAAGCTACAACCATGTGGTGGAAAACTACCACGAGCAGTCTCTCTCTCATCCATTTCACTATCTCTATCTCCCTCTTTGGCAATGGTCATGATTTTCATGGTGGGGGTTACAAGGTAGTAACTACCGGGTGGTGGAGGTAATGGTCAAAGGAGGTGGAGAACATGGCATGCATTCATGCCAAGGTTGTTACAGGAAGTTGTGGGCATAACTAATGCCGAATGTGGGGTGGTGATGTGGGAATTGAATAGTAAACGTGGGCATTCAAACTAGTGGTGTTAGAGCAGAAATAAAAGGTAAGGGGCATTAGAGGGAGGAACTAGAAAACTCTTAGCAAGAGTAGGACTCTTAGCATCAAAGGGGATTCCTACATCTGTTAACAACTAGGGTATTGATGAGTGGTGAGGTACCCCTACACTCAACCATACGAAACGAGCATCGCACGCGCGATCCATTCGAACTCCGCAGATGGACTAGTTGTGGCACCTAGATAGTTAGCCTTAGGTCGCAGTTTGCTGTCTTCCCACCTGGACTAGTATTGCATATGTCACGTATGGTTTAGTCCAGATGAGGTATATGATGTGTTTCCTAATTCTAATGCTACTCCTGAAGGTAGTGGAAAATAATACTAACTAAGCTAAGCTAGGAGGAAAAGGGCAAGGAAATCTAATCTAGCCTAAGTGTGACGAGCAACCGATTCCTTGATCAACCATACACATCTTGGACTTCGTGCAAGACTACCACTGGGACTACCAAGCGTAGATCCTAGGTACGCCATTGGGATTACCAAGCGCAGATCCCAAATACACCACTGGGTTACCAGGCATAGATCCTAGCTACACCATTGGGCTACCAAGTAGTCACACTTAAATGCACGTAATCAAGTCGTACTNAACAAATAAATAAACTAAGTGAATGCTGCAATGATGAAGTAATCTCGATCTTTATTGCCTGTCATGTGCATGTCCAAGTACGGAACACTCGAATAAAGACACCGTACAATTACATTCACCACACTGCAGGCAGACACGGGAAAAAAATCTAACTCTGGAGGGATCAAACTTCCAGAGCTTCACTACTCTAAAACAGGGATTTTGAACAAGGGAGAGCCGCGTCTTATTTATAGATATGGCCGCGGATTGTGATATCACGTACGCGATATCGTAGGGAAGATGCGATATTGCAGCCTATGCGAATCACATCTCATTAGGTAGCCTCCCCTCACTCCTACAGGTGCGTTGCAGTAGTCAACATAGTAGCAGGGTTCTCTTTTCCTTTTGTTTATGGTAGGTAGCCTATCTTGGTGAGGTAGTTAACAACGGGCAGTGCAAGCAATAGTAAGGTTCTTCAATTATTTTTTTTCAATGGGTGCGAGGAAACACATGTGAAAGATAGTAGACATGTTTGCATGCATCAAGAACATGTCAGTGGATAGCATCACCAGGTCACATGATGCATACTATAGTAGCAATGATGGCTGGCAGCCTCTCTTCCAACCATGTGTAGGCATGGTAGCAATAGTGCATTGTAGGTAGTGTCGACAGATAACAACACATGTGTGGCAGGTGCTACCAGTGACAATGGTATATAGGCACATGACTCATGGTGGCATGATAGTGGGATGTGTAACAATAGCAGTGTGTTGGTCCTAGTAGCCAAAGTTAGTAAGCGATCAATCAACAGCGAGAAATATTTCTTTCTCTATGGTAGCAATGGCACGAGGGTCTCTTTCTCTATAATGTTGTTAGAGATGCAGGTGTGCATGGTAGTTAAAGTCATGGCCTAATATCTCTCTCTCTTCCTTTTTCACTGGAAATGTGGCAACTGATGGTAAGCTCTACTAGTAAGCAGGTGGTGGAAATCAAGGCTCTCTCTCTCTCCCCCTCCCCCCTTTGCATGTGATGGTGGTAGCAGTCAGAACAAGGAGTGGCAACACACTCTTGCAACAAGAATCATCTCCCCCTCTCTTCCAAAGCTACAAGAATGTGATGAACGGCTACCGTGAGTGGTCTCTCTCTCCTTCCTTTCACTATCTCTCTCTCTCCCTCTTCAGTGGCAGTTAGGATTTTCCTACCTAGTAGTGGGAACTACTAACATTGATGGACTAGCAACAACAATAGGAGACTAGGGGAAATTTAATTACCTATTCTATTCTTGAATTTCAAGATAGTCACTCAATTCAAATTCCTAATTTTTTTATTTGGTTTATATTTTAAAACTTCACATAGCCCTCTCTTGCAGAGACTATTTCTAGGTTTTCATACCCATATAGGAGATGCCCTAGGCAATAGTCTCAAACAAGTTTTTCCAAGTGTTAGTGCATCCAAAATTTACACATCAACACCTTTCACAATGACATGGATAATTAAAATAATGGTAAGAATGCAATGATTATGTTGACGACATTGACGGTTTAGTTTGCACCAAGTATTTAAACATTTTGATCATTCTTCTTCCGTGTTTTACCCCTAAGTCATCAAAAAATATATTGAATTCATACCATGCTTCCACAATGATATGAATAATCAAAGTAATTGTAAAAATAAAAAATGTAATGATTGTGCTAAGAGGATTGTTGATTTAGTCATCAAACTTTTTGACCTTTTACCTTACTTATGTGTAGAAAAATATATCGAATTCATGCCATGCCTTTACAAAAACATTATTAACTAAATAATTGCAAGAATGACTCAATTGATGGGATTGTTGGATTAGTCTACACTTGGATTCACACTTAGTTAGATGGCTAGTTACACTTTTTGATTTTTTCTCTTCTGTGAGTAATTTTACACTTGGATTCACACTTAGTTAGATGGCTAGTTACACTTTTTGATCTTTTCTCTTCTATGAATCATTTTACACTTGGTTAGATGGTCACAAACTTCATGTTCTACCTTTTTAATCTAGATGTCTTTGTATTTTTTACCACCACATCATCTACCAAATATTCTATGAGCCAAGAAACTTAACTGTCTTTGTGTTTTACTCTTCTTCAAAGTATTATAATAAGTGAAAAATTTTGTCCATTTGCTAATAAAATACACCAAAACAAAAACCTATTATCAATGTCTATGGATTAGAATACCTTACCTTGAGAAAAAATAGAAACTAGAATTTGTTAGTAAATTTTTCCTCTTAGCAATCCTAATGCGATGGAATTCCATGAAATTCTCTAAACTCTATTTTCTACATCTATAATGTTTCCACCCCACAAATTCATGTTTCCTCCATGTATCTAATGTATGTTGGGTCTTTAAATTTATCATTTCAACCCAATGAGCCCAAATCATTTGCAGTAAGTTTTAGAATCAGATGGTAAATACGATGTGTTGTAATGTTATGTTATGAAAACTAGTTTCAGTTACATTTTGCATGATGAATGATGGTTTTTGCAGTACCACAAATCATTGAATTAAAAAGAGCATGTAAGCTTACTTGAATTTAAGAAAATGATGGAGTATGATCCCCTTGATGCGTTGGTTGATTGGCTTCCCAACTCTTCCCACTGCAACTAGAGTCACATTAAGTGCAACTCTAATGGCAAAGTGGTGAAGCTTGATCTTTGGAATATGCAAATCCAATGCACCATATCTCCATCCCTTGCCAATCTATCTCATATTGCTTACCTTGACCTCTACAATAATTCATTTCATCATTGGATTCCTCTACAATTGGATGTATTGAAAAATATTAAGATCCTATATCTCTGCAAAAATAAACTAGAAGGAACCATTCCTAGTGTTAAATGTGTTTAATTGTTAAACATGTTTTTTTTGTTTGTCCTAGTCTTTAGGAACTATCCTTAGGGATTTAGCAACTATTTTCATTCTTTAAAAGTTGAATGGTTGGCCATTACAGAAGTTGAAGGGTTTGATGTTACAAAAGTTAAAGGGTTGGTCATTATAAAAGTTAAAGGGTCAATCGCTATAAAAGTTGATTTATAGAAGTTGAAGTGTCAACCATTACAGAACTTAAAGGGTCAACCATTACAGAAGTTGCTATTTTTCCATTGATGTATTTGCCTATTTAAAGGCCATTATTAATTGAATAAAAATGTGAAATTCAATTGCCCTTGTTTTATTCTATTTTTTTATCTAAGGCTAGTAGCACACAAGTAAGCAATGCATAGCCTCAGACGCTGATAGTGGTATCAAAGCTTGATTCAAGGGGCTAGCGAGAAAGCCTTGTTCAAGAGGTTAGAGAGAAAATCATAGTAGTGCACTTGATTTAGAAGGCTTGAGAGAAGAGCATAGTAATGCATAAATGGCCTCTAAATATTTTGTACAACCTACATCCCATGTTTCGATGAATAATATAACCGTTAAAGCTTGTTGATAGAAAATTTCTTGAAGTATAAGGAGTACTAGCAAGTTGTTGAAGATGGTATGGTAGCACTCGCAGCTAAGCCTACACTCAAAAATAAACAAAGAAAGGAGCTAGAGGAATAGAGGCTGAAATATTTGAAGGCAAATAACTATTTATTTCAAGAAATTGATTATTCTATCTTGGAGACTATTCTTAGCAAATAAACTTCCAAGGATATTTTAGATTCTATGAAGAAGAAATATCAGGGATCTTCAAAGTAAACCATGCATAGCTTCAAGCCTTGAGAAGGGATTTTAAGACTCTGCAGATGAAAGATGGGAAGTCTGTTATGAGCTATTGTACAAGGACAATGGGGACAGCCAATAACATGCAATTTCATTGTGAGAAGATGGAGGATGTGATTATTGTTGAGAAGATATTGCATTTACTATCCCACAAGTTTGATTATGTTGTTTGTTCAATTGAATAATCCAAAGATGTTGATGCACTTTCCCTTCATGAACTTCAAAGTTCTTTGTTAGTCCATGAGTAGAGTATGAATCAAAATTCAACTTCTAAAGAGAAAGCTTTGAAGGCTTCTACTTTTACTTATTCCTCAAGAGGAAGAGGTAGACGTAGAGGCAGAGAAAGAGGAGATTGAGGCAATAGAGATGGTAGGGTACATTTCAAAGGGGATGGTGATAAATTTCAAGGTAAAGGTAGAGGTCAAGTTGACAAATCTAAGGTGGAATGCTTTAGATGTCATAAATACAAACACTATCATTCCGAATACTACACTAAAATACCTAATGTTAAAGGAGAGAAATTAAATTTTGTATAAGAGAAAGAGTCTAAGACTTTTTTGATTGTAGTTCAAGCCAACTGAGAGTCTTAGTTAGATGTATGGTATGTGGATACTAGCTACAACAACCATATGTGTGGATGTAAGTCTTCTTTTTCTTACTTAGATGAAAGTGTTCATTCTACAGTAAGTTTTGGTGATTACTCTACTATAAATGCAATGGGAAAGGAGGATATTAACATTAGAACCAAAAATGATTTTGTAGAAACAATTTTCAATGTTTTTTATGTTCCTAATTTGAAAATAAATTTGTTAAGCATTGGAAAATTTCAAAAGAAGGGTTATGTAATAATAATTTAGAAGGATGCTTGTGAAATTTATGATCCTTCAAGAGGAGCTATTGTAGTTGTTCAAATGAGCTCTAATAGATTATTTTCATTGAGGATTGAAAGTGCTCAATCTTGCCTGAAGGTATGGGTAATCAAGAAAGTACCACCATATAGAAAGAAGGCATAGCAGAGGGCATCATAGGCATCATGGACATAGAGAACACTATGACTATGATGAGCCTCTACTTACCACAAAAAACATTCTAAACATTGCTTAGGCTATAAGGATCCCAACAAGGCATGTGAAAGACACTCAAATCAAACAATTGGACATGAATAATATCCCTAAGTTCAAAGAAGGATACAATTCTAATTCACAAAATTATCTCTAAGCCTTTCACAATGCATGTCTCTTATAAAAGATGGAGAATGAATAGCAAAAATTGAAGCTATTTTCTAGGAAATTCATCAAGGAAGCTAAAATTTGGTACTAGTCCTTGGGACTGGAATCCATCCAAAGGTGAAGTACAATGCTTTAGCTCTTCAATGACAAGTATCAAATATACTCAGTGTCTAACTTGAGATGGCAGATCTAAGGTTGGACGAAAGAAACACATGAATCCTTGGATGCGACCATGGGAAACTATTACTCTATTACACCAATGTCCAAGACATGGATTTTCTCAAAGGAAGTAGCTCCACCATATCATAAATGGGCTTTGAATAAAAATAAGAACAACTCTTGGGGTCTATACCTAAGGGAGACTTTCAGAGCTAAGGGCTCATCAGATCCAAAGGATGATTAAGTAAGTGGCAAAAGAAGAAGGTGAGCTAAGGAAAAGGAAGAGTATAAAGGAGTACAATCGAAGCCCTTCCATTTGCAAAAGGAAGGTCTAGTTTTGTGACAATGAGGAGGAGGCACCACTTGATGAAGTGGTAGAACAAAAGACCTTGCTAATACAAAAATATATTTCTAAAATATTGGCCAAGATTGATAAAATATGGAACTCTTTGGATGAAAAATGACAAACTACTCTAAAAATTGTAGGGGATACCAAAGAGCAAAGTGGTAGTGGTCATGACCCAAGGAGAAAGAAAGAAGTTGAACATACCCATTAGATGGGTGAGGGCAAACTTGTTACCATTGAAGAGATTGTAGATTCTAAGATAGATGATGAGAGGTGTGACATTTTCCAATATGAACATCCTAAGTGATGTTGCCCAATTATGTCACATTTGTAAGAATTCAAGGTGTATGCATTAAGTCCTAGATTAGCAAAATAGCAAGCACCTAGGAGGTTGGCTTATCCTCAAGGTAACTACAGGAAATTCCACCAACAAGCCTATTATCTAAGTGAAGTGCCACCTCAACCACATGAGTAGTATCAATAGTGGTAATACCCATAGTAGTGGGGAATTCCATCACCAAGGTAGCAATATTCTTACCATCAGCTAGATCCATATGGATACTATGTTTAGTAGCCAATTTCTGCACATGACTCTTCTAGTCATGTCTCTTTCTAGCACCACTACTACCCTTCTAAATATTATAGAGCACATTCTCCAAGAAGGGAGTTCCCATTTTCATTTTTCCCTCCTCATCATTTTGCACCTATACCTTCACTTTCAACTCAATTGCCACATGCTCCATTCATGCAGGGTGAAATTCTAGCCCAGCTACAATAAAGAAATTCCATAAGGGTGGTAAACTTACAGCTAGCTCCCCAGCCAAGTGGTTTGAATACTAAGCTATGAAAAAGACCCTTTTTCCAAACCAACAATCCTACAAAGCCCTCATGGAAACTAGTGTTTGTTAACCCTAGTTCTCCATCCTTCTCTACAACATTATTTGAGATCCCTTCATACCAAATGCCTTCCAAAGTGTACACTATAATGTTGACCCATGTGATCACTGATTAGATCAAGGCTAGTCACCATCCTAGAAAGATGATCCTAGGAGTCCCCTCATTTACTTACAAATCACTGGGAATGAACCTTGCAAAGTTCTTCTAGATTCAGTTTCATGTGGCAATTTTATCTCACAAGAAATGTACAAAGCATGAAACCTGCCTTCACATAAGAAGAGAAACATTCACCTTGAATTAGTAGATCAGTCGATCACTATCCCCTTGGAACTAGTGGAGGATATTGTGACCACCATTTATGGGTAGTCATATCCTACTAACTTACTAGTGATAAGTGCCACTTCATGCAAAAATTATGGATCATCCAAAGTACAATACTCATAACATACAGGTAGTGTGCAAATGTCATAGAAGCTTAAAGATGCCTATATACAACAACCATAAAAAAAGAGGGCATCCAATGGCTGACAATTGAATTAGGAAGCAATTCAACATTATGCATGATATAGACTGAGATCCTTACAAGTGCCTACATTGAAGTCATGGACAAAATCAAGTAAGTTCATTGCCAACTGTCCAATGAACTTGATGAAACCAATTAGGGAGAATTAGAAATCCCTAAGAGCTTTAAACAGGAGCCCCTTGAGTTGAAAACTCTACCAACTAGAATGGAATATTCTTTTCTAAAAAATAGTACGTTGGTCATTATTAGTGTCAATCTTGCTCCTATACAGAAAAAGAAGCTGTTGATAATGGCCAACATATGGCCAATAATTTTTTCTTGGTCATATCACAAGTTGATTAGAATTAATCCATAGATATGCCAGCTTTGCATTTACACAGATTCCTCCATTAAACCAAAGAGGCAGCCACAATGGCAATTGAACTCCAAACTCAAGCATCTTATCAAAGAGAAAATTGAGCAACTCCTCAAGGCAAGGTTCATCTATCTCATTACAGATAGTGAGTAGCTTAGCCCACTCATGAATGTGGCAAAGAAAGGTGGAAAATGGAGGGTCTACATCGATTTCAAATTGTTGAATATGGAAACATACAAAGATCATTTTCCTTTACCATTTGAGAACTAGATGTCAGACATAATTTTTGGACATTACTTTGATAGCTTTCTTGATGGTTATAATGGATATAACTAAATCCAAATAGCACTGGAGGATCAGGCCAAAACCACATTTACAAGTCCTTGATGAATTTTCACATACAAAAAGATGTTATTCGGCCTATGCAATGTCCCTACCACATTCCAACACCTTGTCCTTGGCATTTTCTAATAGCGAATTGGTACTGGGCTGGAAGTCTTCATGGATGACTTCTCCACCTATGGGGCTACATTCGAGCAAGCCATGAACCATCTTGAATAAGTGCTAAAAAGATGTGTGGAGACAAACCTTAGGCTTAACTAGTAGAAAATCCACTTGATGATCCAAGAGGACATTGTGCTGGGGCATAGGCTACTATCAATGCTTGATTGAGAATATCTCTAAGATTGCCAAACCATTGGTGGAGCTGATAAAGAAGGATGCTTTGTTCATCTGACCAAGAAATGCAAGCATGCATTCTAGCACTTCAAGAAGAAACTCATAGAGATACCAATTCTATGAGTACCTAACTGGTCTAGACCCTTTCACATCATGAAAAAAATGTCCAATTACGCATTAGGAATCATGCTCATATAGTAGGATGATCAAAAGCATCCCTACTACATCCACTGTGCAACCAGAAGCTTTGTGGATGCATAGTTGAACTGCATCACAACTAAGAAAGAACTAATGGTAGTGGTGTTCGACTTGGAAAAATTTAGGCATTATGAGCTTGGATACAAAGTGTTTGTACACATATACCATAGTGTCATATAGTTCCTCATGAACAAAACAATGGTAAGCCCCCATATCATACAATGACTAGTAATCTTACAAGAGTTTAATCTATCAATGGTGGATAGAAAGGGGACTACGAACATGGTTGCTAACCACTTTTCAATTGATATGGGATAGTAAAGAGAAGGAGAGCCCACTTTTAGTTCAATTTCTTGATAAAATTCTCTTTGCTAGATGTGTGACTAAACTAGTACGCAAGGAAACCAACTAGTACAATGGCATCCTCACCTATCTCCTCACTCAAGAGATGCCATAAGAGTCATAAAACAAGAAAAAATAATAGTTTCTTCACCAAGTTAAGAACTTCACGGAAATCAATAGACACCTTTACAAGGCATGCATGAATGGCTTGGTTTATTGTTGTGTCCCTGATGATGATCAATTGTAGGTTCTCCAAGATGCTCATGAGGGCTCTTGTGGGGAGAATTATGCTAGAAGATGAGAAATCATCAAAATCCTCATGGTAGGGTATTATTTACCAACACTTTTTATGGATGGCCACAACTTCATCCACTTCTATGAACGTTGTTAACATAATGGTGGAATGACCTCTTGTATGTAGGGGCCTCAATAGTGGATCCAATAGTTTAAGCCCTTCAATATTTGGAACATTGATTTCATGGGATCCATCATTCCCATGTCCAATGGGAAGGCGTACATCATAGTAGTTGTTGACTGCTATACTAGTTGGGTAGAAGAAGTAGTTATCATCTATTGCACATCTTCTATAGCTACTTGGTATGTACAACAACATGTTGTAAACAAGTTCTAGATGCCTCGTGCATTTATTTCTAATAATGAAACTCACTTTATAGGAACTACCTTTTAAAAGCTCATGCAATGCTTAGGGGTTGATCACAAATTGACAACCCCATATTAGCACCAAGCTAATGGTCAAGATGAAGTCATGAATAGGAAGATAACCAAAATACTAACCCAAACTATTAGTAAATATAGGAAGGATTGGAGCACCAAGCTCAACGATACCCTTTAGACCTATCACTGAACCTGGAAACTTCCTATTGGCTACTCTTCCTATAAGATTTTGTACAAAAAATTACCAACACTTCCTATTAAAATGGAGCTCTATACATTGTCAACAACTTGTGACCACGACCTTTACCTTAGCTTAGTATAAAAGAAAAGACTAATGAATCTCAACATGCTAGATGAGAACTGATTAGTGTCCCTATCCTCTTACAAAGTACATAAGATGTACAATAAACAATGCCATGGCCTTAGAATACAAAAGTGAAATTTCAACCAAGGGGTAAGGTCCTATACTAGAATCCCATGCATGTACTGCAATGCACTAAGTTCCAATTGTTATGGAAGGGACCTTACATTATCCATAAAACCTTTCCATCTAGGGCCATGTTAATTCACAAACTTGAAAGCCCGAGTAAGAAGCTGATAGTCAACACACAACAATTAAAGCCTTTCCATGAACCAAAAATAGCTAGTAGCAACAACACCTCCATAGATCGGCAAGCATGCTCGATCTTTCAAATCTCCCTCTTCCAACTTAGTTGTGGGGGAGATGGCCACCCATGCTGACATCATTCACGTGGCTCCTTAGTTTTTATGTTTTTTATTTTATGCTTTTTTTTTGTTTCACATCATTCTTCATAGATTTGTCATTTCTTCAATATTTTACAATTTTTATTATATTTTACTTTATTTTTTTGGTCTTTCTAAACTTTTTCTTCTTTTTCTTTATGGCCACTAGGACTTAGCACAACTATACCTGCTAACTAATGGTGCTTTGTATTATAATGTTATTTGATTGCTAATGGCTAGATTCTATCTTTGAATTTTGATGTTAATAACTAAAGCATAGATTCTTTTTATGTTAATAGGTAGTGAGTCCACATCATCCACACTCCATCTAACTCATGGTATTTGATGAGTGGCGAGGTACCCCTATGTCCAACCATACAAATCATGAAGCATTCACACATGATCCAATCAATTTTGCAAACTCTATAGTTTTTGTACACTAGTATTCTAGGAAGTGAACCTTGTTCTAATGGTCATTTATTTCCTTCCCAATTACACTTGTAATGCACATGGTATGATTAAGTGTAATCGAGGCATATGATTTTTATTGTTTTGTGTTTTATGTTCTTTGGTACTTAAAGTAGAGAGATGAAGTAATTTAACAACTAATTTAGTTTAACTAACTAACTAATCTCTAACTAGTCCTAACATAAGCATCGAGCACCACTTTTTATACATGTCTTAAGCCTAGGTATCCACTACTAGGTTACCAAGCATTACACTACTAGGCACAGCAAGCAATAACACTGTTGGGATTACCGAATATGTATTTATGCTTAAAGAAGTGATACTTATGTGTCTAATGTATTTAGCTTAATTAATTAACTAATCACTTGAAGTCTAATTTAGCTTAATTATCAACATAATTAGTGAAAACCATAAATGCATAAATAAATCATTAATTTTTTCCAAGTGCTATAAGGTTTGATCAAAAGGCTCATCTTTATTGCTATAGACACTAGTATGGATTAGGTAAAATAATGCTCGAATAAAGATCTATACACTTTCTAACTCCTGCTATGGGCACTTAGAGAAATATTCTAACTTTCAAATGGATAAACAGTACGAGATCTACTACTATTATGACTTCTTTCCCCCATAAACATAGTTGGAAGCTCATATTTATATTTTTTGCTATAGGATTGCATCGACAGGGGCCCATTGATGAGACCACATCAATAGGGATCCATCGACATGACACTTTAATGTTCATCATACCCCCACAATTGAGTGAAAACTCAACCTAAACTTCCTTTACAAAATTGGAAAGGTATGGGATTATTGATTGACTCTTAACAAAACAAACTAACTTGAAAAAAATGAGTGCCTAAGTGTACAAATCAACAAATTACAAAAGCTTGTGGTGTTCATAACACAAAATTGAACACCATAACATTACTACATAAAATTGGATAGCACATCCTTTAATGCTATGAAGATAGTGAAGATGATCAAATAGTCTGAGGTAGTGGAGGCTCCTAAGGTTCTAAAGGACCTTCACCAACTTTGGGTACTTGTGGTAGCTAAGGTGGCTATGGTTGTCCTATTGTGGTTGCGACCTCTAGTGGAAGGTAAAATGCATCTAGTAATGCCTTCATCTTCTCCTTCTTACTCTGGGGATCATTCATAGTCCACAGGGCATCATTAATGCGGGTTGGAATGGGAACATCCCATAGACAAGACATTACTGGGAACATCTCCTTCATGTTGACAAAGCAAGTGGTAAACTATTTTTGTTTGATATTAAATGCCTTGACTACATTTTGTAGCTCCTACTAGTTATTCGTCCTCTTGGCCAAATTCTCAGTAGTTGATTGTTAATTAGTGAAACATGCCTTGAGAACTTTGAGTTTAGTGTTCGCCACCGCAAGCTTTTTCTTGGTGTCTTTATGATGCTTGAACTCAACCTTGTACAACAAGTATGAGGTAGCCACCTATTTCTCGAGTTTTGACCATGGTCGTCTAGCAGTTAACATGGCCAAGTTCACATAACGGAGATTGGCAAGCTCCACATATTCTATCATCTTTTCAATTTGCAACTCCTTCATGCAGATTTCTACCTTATTACAGGTATTTATCCCATCAACGATAGGCTACCAAACTTCTCTACCTTGCTAAAGTTGCTAGAGGGCTTCATTCACTTTTACCTTTGCACACTAGATGTGTTTTTCATTTACTTATTTTTGTAGATCAACCTACAATCTGTAATGATCTTTGACTCTCTCAAATTTTAGAGCTTCTGATTTCTATGTGGCTACCTTGATCGTAGTTTTCTAGTGAAGTGTATGGACCTCCTTCATTGAGAGATTTCTATTTTCTACTACCAATTTTCTTAGTTCTATGCTTGCTCTAGCCAATTGCACCTATTGTTGATGGATGAAATCAATTAATTGTTGCTTGTGAAACACCACTAATTTCACCCTGACACTTTGAAACAAGAACGACTCAAGGCCTTTCGACCATTTGGGAGGCAAAATTTGACTAAGGAATGACACTCACGTTGGAAATTTTACACATTTTTCACATCCATGCTGCTGTGCACACTGCACTCACACTACACACATGCTGGTAGCGTGAGTCCAGCATGACCAACTCCAACAGCCTCAAAACTGAGTCAAAATGACATGATTCAAAGGTACACATCACTCTTAAGGTTCAAGGTCGACAACCTCCAGTCCTAGCTTCTAGAACTTCCACATTTCAAGTCCAAAAATTGCAAGTTTTTGTGGTCACATTGTAGCTCATGCTATGGTCACGTTGTGGACATGTTGGTAGTGTGAGTGCAGTGTGACCTACTAAAAATGGTCAAAACAAGGCACTTTCAGGCTCAATTTGTCAATCACAGTTTGTCAATCATTACACTTCAAGAATCAGCGTTCAAAAACCAAAGTTTGGTGCAAAATACATTACTCTACCTCATGCACGCTGAGGTCACACCCAGCGTGAACACTATTCATCAACGTGAGTACTATTCATTAGCATGAGCACTATTCATCAACGTGAGTACTATTCATCAGCATGAACACTATTCATTAGTGTGAGTACTATTCATCAGCATGAGCACTATTCATCAACATTAACACTATTCATCAATGTGAGTACTATTCATGCCCAAACAAAAGTACTCTAAACGCACGCTAAGGACACACCAAGATCAAATCAACTCACACTGGGAGCCCTGGTGAAGCAGAGATACCTTCAATAGCCACAAAACCACTCAAATTGACATCCTTTAGTAGTTGATTCAGGGACAAAGAAGTTTCAAGTGAGCTAGAGTCAATCCCTCTTGATTTTCTTTATAAATTTTCACCATTTGTAAGCTTGTCAAGCTCTTACACTCTAAATTGTGTTTGTGAGCATGAGCCAGCTTGTGTAAGCCAAACACACATTGTAAAATATAATGTATCTGGTCAAAAACGTAGCCTGCCTACACACAACCAACTCACACATAGCTATCCATCAAACATGTGTCACTCAATCTGTTTTCCTCTCATCTCTCGGTTGTCGATTCCATCCATGGATTCTATGCCCAAACTTGGCCAAGCCCTATAAATACCCCATCCATTTACATAAACAAGGGAGGGGGGGAGGTAATTTTGAAGAGGCTAGCAATTTTGGACAATTGGCAATCTTGAAGGTGGATGACTTAGGAAACATACCAACAATCCTTGGCCGCTCAGGCACACTTGACTCGTAGCATCCAAGCATTTTGAAACACATCACATCACCTTGAGGCTTGGTGCTTGACCTTCCATCCACACGTGCAGCTATGCTTTGACTGGCGCACATCTTTTCTAAGCAATACAATACAGTTCATTTTACTAGCCATTACTTTGTTTACTCTGTTTTACATTTAGTTTACACTTTGTTTGTAATATTGTTATGTGTACATTCTGTTTGCATTTCATACATTACTATTTACATTTCATACATCATTAGTTATGATAACCCCAGCACAAGCCATAGTTTACGCTTGGGGAATCCTTGGTTGATTTGTGTGCAGACCATCTAAGGCACTCTGCCTTCATTTCCTTTTTTTAGCTTGCCCTCAAGTGAAGGCAGGGTCAGCTATGTCTGCCTAACGATCTTTTGGTATTTGTTTTCCTTTTCAGCCTTACACTGATGATTTAGGTTAGTACAGTAAATTTGTGCTAGAAGGAGGGCCTACCTTGTTTATCATTTTGTCAAAACATTAATCACGCTACCTGTTCAAACGTTGTGTAGATCTGTTCAAATGCTGTGCAAGCCAAACACTAAAACTAAAACCCAACCAATGCTGCCAAACGCTGAAACTCGAATTAGCTTGCACACATTGAGCTTGCTCATGCTGACCCTGTCATGCACACTGAGCTTGCTCATACTAACCTTGTCATGCACACTGAGCTCGCACATGTTGAGCTTGCTCATGCTGACCCTGTCACACATGCTGAGCTTGCGCATGCTGAGCTTGCTCACGTTGACCTTGTCACGCACACTGAGCTTGCTCATGCTATGAGTTACTCAAGCTGCACACACCGTCATCTTGTACACACTATCATGGAATCTTCCCAGATCAATCCTACTTACACAATCTTCACACTTGACCAGTACAACTTCATCTATGTCAAGATCCAATCCAACTTGCCTATCGATTGTGGAGAGAGAGAAGAAAAATGAAACTTTGAACTTATTTACAAGGGAGGTCATAAGTTCAATCCCTCAACATTTGACATAATCCCCCTTTTTGAGCCCCATCATTGACTCATATCTTAGATTCTCATGGCAAGGAGTCAAGACTTATAGCCACCTCTGATAGAGCCTTAGCGTGGAGATGAGGAAGATGACTTTGCCACCCAATCTGAGCATGGGGATTCGTACCATACTGTCAGTCCTCATGCCTATATAAAACCATTATTTCAACCTTTCCTGGGAGAAACTATGGTTCCTCCTTCATCCACATACACTCGAGGACTAGCTTCTCAACAAGAAGTACTAGCTTCCACATTCACTCATTACATACCACAAGTACAAACCCATGGGACACCTCTGACTACTTCAGCACAACACGTTCAGTGGATCACCTCACAACCTATGTCTGGGAAGTGGTTTTCACCAGCTATTCAATAGCACCAATGAACTTACTATAGCATACCACACGCTACAAGCCCATCTCTGAATGTTGCTACTCCACCACAATAACATCTAACAATCCAACAGACTCCCTTTCCACAAATAATGCAATAGTCGAACTACTATCAATTGAAACCCATTCAACTTGCTGGTCTGCCTACCACCCAAGAGGGGGTAGACACGAAGAAAATGATGCACATGTTAACTAAAGAAGTAGGATGCCTTAAAATTGCAAACACTAAGGAAATCAAGGTGCTCGATTTCTACTAGGATGACCCAATACACCCTTTAGTTTCACCATTGAAATTGCCAAAGGAAATCCCACTACCTCAAGTAACCAAGTACAATGGAGAGGGAGATCCAAATGCCCACCTAGTGACATTTCAACTAGAATGTCTATTGCTTTAGGCCTGGCCTCATGCAATTCTGTGATTTTTCACTATGTCTTTAATGGGAAAAGCATTAGATTGGTACCGTGCCTTACCCCGTAACTCCATATCCTCTCTAGAGGATTTGTTACATCAGTTTCTTATCCATTTCAACTATAATCTAAAACCTGAAGCCACACTAGATAGCTTGATTCATATTAAACAAAAGCCTTTAGAGCCAGTGCAAAAATTCATCCAAAGGTGGAGTGCAACCCTCAATGAACTCCACAAGCCCATCCCCGAGACATACTTGCTCACCATTTTTAAAGCTACTATGAATGACTTCATTAAGTGAAAACTCTATTATTTGAGTGCTTGTACTTTGAGTCAAGCATTCACACAAATCAAAAGCATAGAGGAGGCAGCGCAAGCAAGAAATGACCCTGTTTATGTGGCCTACAAAAATCAACATGCTCACAAGAAAAACACAACAGTGGCAACGGTGGCCTTAATCACAAAAGCAACCAACTAGGGCCCAATAGCTAAGCAACGAAAAGCCCCAGCTAATAAAGCTACCAACTTTGGTACCAACTCACCTACATTGGCAGCGGCCACTCCAAAGCCCAACTTTCAGTGCAAGGATCGCTCAAAGTACACACCACTACCGACGCAACCCTCTCAACTATTAGAGAAACTCTTGAAAGCCGGGAAAATCCAACACAAACACGTATCGGAGATTACCTAGCAAAAACATGACATGTACTGTGAGCTACTAAGGAATCCCACCTTAGCAATACCAAATGAGCCCTCCGTCCCACAACACTTTAAACTATACCAATGCTACCATTACCATCAAATGGCTAGCCACAGTATAGACAACTGTCATGCTTTGCAGGATGACCTACAAGGAATGATAGAGCAAGGCCAACTAGTGATTGATATGACAATTCAAATCAACATAGACAATGCCTCCTATGTCATAAACTCAATTAACAAAGGTGACAAGCCCAAACTTGTGCAACAACCTTTTGTGATCCATGTGCCTCCCCGCAAGGCAAGGATTCCCCCAGCCTCGACAAGCAAGAGGCATCCCTTTGTTATCAAGGTGCCACCCCAAGCACCCACAACATCCTTTATGGTCAAGGCTCCATAATGTTCGTCCGCTAAGACGTTAAACTAGCATGATGCAACAACAAAAACCACTAAGCAACCTTTCGCCATCAAGATGCTACAACATGATGGCCCCTCACCTACTTGAAGCCCAACATTGGGAAACATCTTGATCCCTCCTCCCTCAAGGGTCTACCCCACTAGCAACCCAGGTAAGTCCACCAAATGGTAATGCAAGAGGACAAAGAAGCACCTCGCAACCCCCATGGTCGAAGCAAGGGCTACAACCAACAAACAACAACTGAACACTGGGGCCCCTGCCCCAAAACAAGCCAAGCCCAAGTCCCCTTTGCAAGAGATTTGTCTCTCAAACTACATGGAGGAAGTCAAGGCCAACACAATGGCTAATGACAAGGACTTTGTAGCTACACTAACCCAGGTAAGAGAAATGCTCAAGCATAAGAATAGGACGTTTAGCTTGTACAACTTGGTTAGGACCTCACCTACTCACTACCAAGCATTAGCCCAAGTCTTAGCCTCCATTCCTATTATGGAGGACATCCCTTCAAATGAGGCATCCATCCATGCAGCAATGTTGCCTCTGACACCACAAGAATTGGGTTCAACAACCTTAACCTTTCGTGATGATGCATTCAAAGTCAACCCTAAACAAGGGGAGGTCACTATGGCTCCTCTATCCATTAGCATATGTGTTGGGTAGTGCACCATCTACAAAGTGTAGGTTCATGATGGTGCAACAACGAACATAGTCCTATACTCTATCATCGACAAGCTAGGCCTGGCAAATGAAATCTGGCCAACCAAAGCCACATGTCTAAAATCCTTCAATGGATCACATGTCGCAGTCAAGGGTACAATCAACTTAGCCTTTGTAGTGGGAGAGAAATTCCCCACTAGTGCCGATTTCACTATCATAGATGAAGATGCTAGGTTTCAACATGATTCAAGGAAGGCCTTGGCTAGCTCAACTAAGGGCCATCTCCTCTCCCATCCACCAAGAAATCCACCTTCCATACGAAGGTGGTCAGGTTATCATCCATGGTGGTAACGGTTCCTCTTCAACTATTCATGACATAGACATGGCACAAGTTTTAGAAGAAGAGTTTCTTGGTGGTACACCTATAAAAACCAACACAACACCTAAGGCTAACACACCCAAACGAGTGGGTGAAGCCAATAGCTCCCCAGACGATTCTAAACCTTGCACACTCCCTAATCCATGCTTGGTTAAGAAGCAACTACATGACCAAGAGCTTCCCTTGGCCAAAAATGCGGGTGCCTACCTATCCTTTGCCATGCATTTTTGACTTTTGTTTACATCGCACTAGCCTTTACGTTTGAATTTTACTTGCTAACTTAGATCACGCATTTTGCTTTGTTTACACATTTGTCAACTTAGTTTACATAGTGCATTTGAAAAACATAAAACTACAAAAACACATGGCCTAAAAAGGCCTTAAACTAGCTTACAGCCTGGAACGGCCTAAAACTATCACTTTTTGCATTGCTTTTCTTTCATTCATACATTCTAACTCTATGTATGGCAGGTGTCGCTTGATGTTGCTTTCTTCCTAGTTGATTTTTGCAAGATCTTGTACGCATGTAGCATGACCATGCATGCAACATCACACTTTACACAAGCAAGGTAAGCATTAGTCTGCTATGACTATAAACTGGCACAAACAGTCCGCTATGAGTATAAAATGGCACAAAATAGTCCTGGCATCATGACTTAAAACTAATACCTTAAAATAGTCTTGGCATCATGACTTAAAATTGATACCACAAAACAGTCCTGGCATCATGGCTTAAAACTAATACCACAGAATGTCCTAGAGTCATGACAATAAACCAACACCACAAAGCTCTGTCCAGTATGATGCTAAACTACCATATCTATCTACCATGATGTGAAACTAGCATCTAGAGTCCACTAAGACTATAAACTAGTTTACCTCTTCACAGTTTGCTATGACTATAAACTAGCAACGCATAGTCCACTACGACGCTAAACTGACATCATCTAAAGGGTTATGCCGTGAAACTAACCCATAATAGTTCACTAAGACTATAAACTAGAAACATCATCAATGACCAAGAAAAACTTGAAAAGATGTGTTACTGCAATTAGCTATACATGTTTCACAAAGACTTGCTGCATAATTTGTCTCATGAGCCTTGATGAAGCTGATGTTGTTCATGATTTTGTCTACTTTAGAATTACATAAGGTGGCTCCATATCCTTATTTAAAGTGCTTAGTTAACCATTTCATTTGTGGTTTTCTTGTCTTCTTGGAGTTGTTTTTGTAGGATGACACGCCTAAGGCGTTCGTGCATAGGTGCACTTCATCATGGCGACAAGGCCTCACATTCTTCCTGACGAACGTAATTGGGTTAATCAATCTGTTCATAAGTACATTTCCAAATCCTGATGCATTCCCTCTTTCCCCATCAATGCCCTCTTATCCTGTTCAATTACATTCCCTACTCATCTCAAAGCTCTTGATACACTATTGTACACTATGGCTTTCTAAGCAGTAGCAACGCAAAACACAGTACACGGTACATGATGCAAAACGGAATCACTCGAACATGAGCACAACACTAAAAGAAAGCTCTTTCAAAAGGACCCAAAAGAAGAAAACATCAAAAACAAAGCAAAAAAAGAAAAGAAAAGAAGAAACAAAGAAAAATAAAAAGAATAAAAAGGTCAAAGATCAAAATGCATGGAAAAGGTCTTTATGACCCTGTCGATGTCATAGACCAAATACTATTGGTTATTCTCATACAAGCCCTAGGTGAGAAGGCAATTGTCTTGGAAAACAGTTACACTCCTGTCTTAAAGAGACCATGTTACACATCATCGCGTGGATTTGGCTATCTAAAATGGGCCTTGTAAACACTTGTCTTGTTTCTCCAAAGAATGCCCCTCTTATATCTTGGTTCTGAGTCTACTAAACATTGGCTACTGACAAGGACCAAACATGTGACTCGTTCATGTGAGAGCACTCCTCTCCCACAATCCCAATAGCAATCATAACCCTTGATCAACTGCTTGATTACCCCAGGTTACAACCAATCCCCTTGTATCTTGAAATGCATTTTTCCAATCCCAAGTACTTTTGGACACGGTGTGATGACGTCCAGCCAAGGGCCGATGAACAATGCTTGGTGCTTGGTTGTTCATGGTGTTTGTACTTATTTGTCGATGCCTCTCGAGTGGATTCCTCCAGACATCAACAAAGAGGGGCCAATGAAACACGACTAATTTTAGCTTGACACTTTGAAACAAGAATGACTCAAGCCCTTTCAACCATTCAGGAGGCAAAATTTGACTAGGGCATGACACTCACGCTGGCTTGTCTTCGACACTCACGCTGGAAATTTTACACATTTTTCACATGCACGCTACACTCATGTTGCACACACGTTGGCAGCATGAGTCCAATGTGACCAACTACAACAGCCTCGAAATTAAGTCAAAATGACATGATTCAAAGGTGCACATTACTCCTAGGGTTTAGGGTCAACAACCTCCAGTCCCAGCTTCCAAAACTTCCACATTTTAGGTCTAAAAATTGCATGTTTTTGTGGTCACACTGTAGCTCATGCTATGGTCACACTGTGGAGACACTGGTAGCTTGAGTGGAGTGTGACCTACCAAAAATGGTCAAAACAAGACACTTTTAGGCTCAATTTGTCAATCATAGTCAGTCAATCATTACACTTCAAGAATAAGGGTTCAAAAACGAATGTTTGGTGCAAAATACATCACTCTACCTCATGCACGCTGTCATGCATGCTAAGGCCATGCCCAACATGAACACTATTCATCAATGTGAATACTATTCATTAGCATGAGCACTATTCATCAGCATGAGCACTATTCATCAACATGAGTACTATTCATCAACGTGAACACTATTCATCAGCATGAGTATTATTCATCAACGTGAGCACTATCCATCAACGTGAGCACTATTCATCAGCGTGAACACTATTCATCAATGTGAGTACTATTCACGCCCAAACAAAAGCACTCCAAACGCACGCTGAGGACACACTAGGACCTAATGAACTCACACTAGGAGCCCCGGTGAAGCAGAGACACCGCAAATAGCCACACAACCACTCAAATCGACATCCTGCAAATTGATTTAGGGACAGAGAAGTTTCAAGCAAGTCGAAGTCAATCCCTCTTGATTTTCTATGTAAATTTTCACCATTTGTAAGCTTGTCAAGCTCTTACACTCTAAATTGTGTCTGTGAGCATGAGCCACCTTGTGTAAGCCAAACGCATGTTGGAAGATGCAATGTATCTGGTCAAAAACGTAGCCTGCCTATGCACAACCAACTCACACATAGCTGTCCATCAGACACATGTCACTCGATCTGTTTTCCTCTCATCTCTCGGCTATCGATTCCATCCATGGATTCTGTGCCCAAACTTGGCCAAGCCCTATAAATACCCCATCCATTCACATAAATAAGGTAGGGGGGGCAATTTTAAAGAGGTTAGCAATTTTGGATGATTGGCAATCTTGAAGGTGGATGACTTAGGACACAGACCAGCAACCCTTGGGCGCTCGGGCACACTTGACTCCTAGAATCCAAGCACTTCTGAAACACATCACATCACCTCAGCACTTGGTGCTTGACCTGCCATCCACATGTGCAGCTATACTTTGACCAGTGCACATCTTTTCTAAGAAATACAATATAGTATATTTTGCCAGCCATTACTTTTTTTACTCTATTTTACATTCAGTTTACACTTTGTTTGTAATATTGTTATGTGTACACTTTGTTTGCATTTTTTACATTACTGTTTACATTTCGTACATTATTAGTTATGATAGTCCTAGCACAAGCCATAGTTTACACTTGGCAAAGTCCTTGGTTGATTTGCGTGTAGACCAACCAAGGTACTCTACCTTTGTTTTTTTTTTCCATCTTACCCTCAAGAGAAGGTAGGGTTAGCTATGTCTACCCGATGATCTTTCAGTGTTTGTTTTCCGTTCCAGCCTTACACTGACAATTTAGGTCAGTACAACTTGCACTTATCAACATTTTGCAAGAAATGATTTTCTATAGTCAACTATACATTCTCTTGGAAAGTTTGATCAAGGGCCTATAAATCTTATGTTGTGGCCTTTGCCAAGGATCAGTAAAACATTGCCATCTCCATTGCATCCTCGAGCCCTTTTAGTTTAGTGTGAAGTTACTCCATAGCTTCATCTCTTATCGATGTTGGGTTAAGAAATGCAAGGTCACAATCTGGGTTCTTAATTTAATAACTTTAGTAGCCAAGTGATCATTTAGCTTCTTGGATATTTTGAGTTGCCCCTCCAAAATGTTCTTACCCCTTGCCTCTAGCAACTTCGACTGGATTATAATAATATTGTCTAGAAGATCAAAGACATCTAGAAGCAATTACCTAGTTTCCACTAGTTGATCCAATAATTCTTCATGCTACACTACATTTATTCTACTACTTGTGGTTCCTATGTATGTCTACACATCTTTGAGTGTAGTCATGTTTGGTGCATATGTCATAGGTGTGTTGAGCATTTCAACAATATGGCCAACAACCACCTCTGCTGCTATCTCCAACCCTTGGTGGTACATTACCAATACAGTTTCCCCCTCACCTTCCTCCAAGCACATTGAGAAGGTTGTAGCATTCCTAGAGATTTTTGAAAGTGGTTTCTATTCTGTAAGAGATACTGTGACCTCTATGGCACTAGGATTCAACTTTGTAGGTAGCTACATTCTTTGGGCTAAGAAAATAGATCCACTTCTACCCATTAAGCTAGTTGTTTGGGCCATCTCATTTAGGTGATTCATTGCTATTGTATATATGAATGGGTCCTTGTCACTCATGCTTGCTTGTCGCTCTTGTTCACTCAAGAGCCATTCTTGGTATTCACACAACCATTGAGTGATTACAACAATGTCTAGCATAGTTGGTTAAGTGGCCAGTGGAGGTGGTGGTTGCTACTCCTCTTCTTAGATAGTCATTGAAGGTGTCGTGTCTTTCATCATTTCCACCCAATTGGCAATATAAACATGCCTAATAACATCATTGGTGTAACAGACTATTCCCTCCCTTCAACAAAATTTTTTGATGAGACATCGAAAGGGGAGTGCCTTCCTTCCATGTTCATTTTCCTTAAACTGCTTCTCCATCTCTAGATAGATCAACTATGGAAGCTTGAAAGAGAATCTCCCACTCAAATTAATGCATGCTCAGGTAGAGAATGTAGTGATTTTGCTTAGCCTTACTATGGGATTAAGGTGGAAGGCTACAATCTTGTAATGGATCCTCTCTACCAATATGAGTTTTTCAAACTCCTTGTACTTGACACCATAGCACTGTCCAACCCATTCTTTCTTGATGTTGGATTTTGCTTGCATTAGAATCTCACTAAGAATTGCCCCCATTTTTGGCAGCCCAAGAACTACAGAAATAGCCTATGCTGAGTACAAAACTAAGATGCCCTTGATTTTACCATAGATCTGGGCTACCTACTATTCTAGAATAGAAATGTCTCTCCCATGTACCACTCTTTGGTGGAAGTCATGATTGGCCATGTGGGAGAGGCCTTCATTTTGTCCTGCACTTTTTTTGGTACTTAATCTATGAAAGGGCCAAAGTTTAACTCCTAGAGCACCATTTTTTGAACCTCCCTTGCTTTGATCTAATTCAGGAAAAATTTTGTCAAGGTTACCTCAAGATTTGCTGATGGTGTTGGTGCATCATCTTGATGGGAGTGTTCTATTATTGTTGTTGGTTCTAAAATTTGTCAGATAGATTCCACCTTAGCCTCTTCTCTAAGAAGACTTGCAGTGTGGGTTGCTAGTGGTTCTTCCTAGGCCTATTCTTGGTTCCTTCCCATTCTAGGCCATTTCTCCCTTGGTTGAGATAGCCTCACTTCCTATATGTGCTTTCCTTTGGATGCCATATGTGTTCACAACACATCCATAGATTATTAGATATAATGTGTAACTTAAAATTTTTGGCTAAGGTTGTACCATGGAAAATTGATTATTTTATTAATTATTTATTGTAAATGTTACCAAAGCTTGTTAGAAAGGTTTAACTCTTATAATTTGGTATTTAACAATAGGTTTCTTAATTAAACCTGTGTGGGAGTTAGAAAAATGGAAAAAATGTTTTTATTAAAAATGGCACATTTGTGGCCCCCATGATGAAGAGTTCACCTTTGATAACTGCAAGGTTGAAGAATGGAGTGATTTGGATAAATGATTAAGAAGCTATGGGCTTTGTATGGTTTTCGGCTCTAAAAATTTGAAAAACTCCCTTAGCATTTGTTAGAAAATGTAAAATTTCTAGGTGGGATCATGCCTATATATAGTATTTTTCCACCACGTCAACAAGGCCCCATATATGGGGGTATATGGATCTACTCCATCGATGGGACCTTGTATACAGGGCCCATAGGCAAAATTTTTGAATTTGAATATCTTAAAAAATACAAGGAACTTTTCAATGAATTTGAGGGCTATGGAATCCTAGAAAAGCCAAGAATATGATAAAATCATTCAAAATGATCTTTGAAAGCTCAAAAATTGAAAAATTCAATATGTTTAATAAAAAAATATGTAAAGGAGCACATGGTCTGATGTAGAAGATAGGTGTACAAAAGATTCTAATTACAAAAATGCCTTAAATAAGGTGCTTAATGAACCCAACCAAGAGATATGCAAGTGGATCCACCCCATAGCAGGCATATGCCTTGTTTGTCCTTGCATAACCTCAACCTAAGGAGTCTATGAGCTCCATAGATGATTAATGGTTAATGAAACTTAAGGACCAAAATCTAGAAGGTTCTACCTAAGAATTCAAATACATTAGACCAAGACATAGAATCAAGAACATGAACTTCAGCAGTGAGGTGAGTTACGATCAACATAGATGAATGATGAAGAAGGTGGAATGGAATTCCAAATTGAGGTCATAGGATGTCCCTTGTGGAGTTTTGTATTTAAAATGACCTAAAAAGATCCATCCTTAGTCTAGACCAAAACCAACCTCTTTCAGTAACTTCACATTGCCACTGTAAGACTGATCCACCCTCTTGAAACACAAGAGTGTATCCACAAAACAACCACCATTTCATAAAGAGAAGGAAAGAGAAGTAGGAAGTGAGAGAGGGCCTTAGTTATATGGGACCTTTAGGCATGGGTAACATGTCTTTCCAGTCCCATAACCAATGCTTATAGCTCATTTATTTGTCTAAGGGGTGTGCTTTGAATTCCCATAATGTTTTTGTTTTTTTCCTTTGTCTATTTTTCTTCTTCTTCTTTCTTCCTTTTTTTTTTGTTTTTTTTCTTTCTTTTTGGATGGGAACCATACCAGGCAAAGACTTTATTTAACTTTTTGTTATTGGTCAAAATGGAATGGTAAGAAGTCTATGAAAACACTCAAGCACTTGAGTAAGTAGAAGAGTACAAAGAGTATTGAGTGCCCTTGAAGTCACACCCTATACAAACCTTTGAATCTTTTCTAATTTCAAAAATTACCAAAGTCATAAATTTATTAAAAGTTGATTTAATGAAATGGATCTCAAACTTCCAAAACAAGGAAAACCATAGAGTTTGTGAATGGGTTCATGTCATGGAATTCCATGAAAAAGAAACCATGACCAAGCCATCAGTACAAAAATTCAAAAATAGAAAGCAAACATTAGAAAAAAAACATAAAGCACAAACCACCATTAATAACAGCTACAGAACCACTGTCTTGTTGGCACAAAGCATGTTTATTAGCAAAAATTTAAGAATCACACTAAGAAAAAAACAAAGTAAAATATGTAAAAAAGTTTAAAATATTCAAGAAAGACTTAAATGTACTAATGATGGTGTAAAGTAAAAAATGGTATAAAATAGAAAAAATTTTGAAAATCAAAAAGGTGTAAAATAAAAAATATGAAAAAAAATATAAAAAAATGAGGAGCCATATGGATTATTAGCATAGATGGACATCTCCCCCATGATTGAGTTGGAAGGAGAAAATCTATAAAATTAAGTGTATTTGTCCATCCATTGAGGTATTTGTTTAACTGGCTTGCTTATGCTCATGGAAAAGCTTTACTTGTTGGATATTATTCCAATTGCTTTTTATTTGGACTCTCAGGTTTGTATATGATCATGGCCTATAAAGAAAGGTTTCATCAATTATATAACATCCCTTCCATAACATTTGGAGCTTTGTTTTCTGGGGTACATGTGTGGGTTTCCAATAAAGAACCTTATCTCCTGGTTGAGATTTCACTTTCCATATTCTCAGGTCATGTCATTGTTTGTTGAATTCCTTATTCACTTCATTCAAAAATAGGACCACTAATTGGTTTTCATCTAGCACATTTAGGTTGATCAATCCTTCTTTCTATGCTAAGCTTAGGTTAAGGTTTAGATTAGAAGCTGTTAAGAGTATATAGAGCTTGAATTGAATCAGGAGTGTTGGAATTTTTCCATACATCAGCTCGTAGGGAGGGTATCTAATATGGATCTTTCACATGGAGTAGTAGGCCCATAGGGCATCATTGAGTTTTGTGCTCCAGTCTCTCCTATATTTTCTTATGGTCCTTTTTAGGATCATTGTGATGTCCATGTTAGTTACCTTTGCTTGACTGTTGGCTTAGGAGTGATATGGTGTTGTTAATTTATGTTCAACCCCCAAGAATTGCATCATCTTTTGAAAAGTGCAACCTCTAAAATGAGTTTCATTATCAGAAATTAGTGCATGTAGCATCCGAAACCTATTTACAACATTTTTTTGTACAAATCTAGCAATAGTGGATGATGGACAGTTGGTGATGGCTACTACTTCTATCCATTTTGTGTAGTAGTCAACTGCTATGTTGATGTATGCCTTTTCATTGGACATGGGTGTGATGGGACCCATGAAATTTATGCCCCATATGTCAAAGGGATCTAGTGGTTGAATCCACTATTGAGGATCCTCCATTTGAGCAATCATCCCACCATCTCTTTGATAGCATTCACAAGATCAAAAAAATTGGTAGGCATCCCTAAGGATTGTAGGCCAATAGTATCTTACCACAAGAATTTTATGGCCATGCATCTCCTAGCATAGTGGCCTCTACAAGGGCCTTCATGAGCATCCTGGAGAATGCACAATTGATCTTCATTAAGGAAACACTAATGAACTAGGCCATCAACACACACCTTGTAAAGATATCCATTGATTTCCATGAAGTACTTTGCCTAATGAAGAAATTGTTGTTTCTTTCTAAAGCCCAAATCTTGTGGAATCTCCTAGGTGAGAAGGTAAGGATGCTATTGTACCATTTTTTTTCTTTGGGTACTTGTTCATTTATTACTCTTATAAAGAGGAGTTCCTTTAGAAATTGATTAGAGAGTGGACTTTCCTCCTTTTTGGTATCCCATCTTAACTAAGATAGATGGTTAGTGACCACATTCTGAATCCCTTTCTAATCTACCATTATGAGATCAAATTCCTACAAGATCATGAGCCATTGTATGATACATGGACCTAACATTGGCTTATTCGTTAGGAAGTGGATGACACTATGATTTGTATGTACAAACACCTTATAGCCAAGCACATAGTGCCTAAACTTTTCAAGAGCATATACCATTGCCATTAGTTCTTTCCTAGTTGTGGTGTAATTTAACTATGCACCCACAATGCTTTGGCTCATATAGTGGATATAATATGGACATTTCTTATCATCCAACTACATAAGCATGGCTTCCAAGATATAATTAGATGCATCGGTCATTATGTGAAATGATCTGGACTAGTCTAGTGCCTATAGAATTGTAGTTTCTATGAGTTTTCTTTTAACTATTGGAATGCATGTTTGCACTCCTTAGTTTAGATGAATGGAGCATCTTTCTTCATAAACTCAACCAACAACTTTGTGATCTTAGAGAAATTCTATATAAACTACCAGTAATAGCCATTGTGTCCAAGGAATGATCAGATGTCTTTGACTATTTTTAATTAGCATGTGATTACTTGCATGATCCTTATCTTTTCTAGGTCTACCTCAATCTCTGCCTAAGTAATTTTGTGCCCTAATACTATGCCTTCCTAGACCATTTAATGGCTTTTCTTCCAATTTATCCTAGATTTGTTTCAACACATTTTTTCAATACTTTCTTAAGGTGATCTAGAGCTTGCTCAAATGTAGCCCCATAGGTAGAAAAGTCATCCATAAAGACTTCTACCCTACTACAAATATACTATTTAAATAATACTAAGGGCTAGGCATTGGAATGTTGTAGGGGCATTACATAGACTGAACAACATCTTATAATATGCAAAAGTTCTTGAAGGACTCATGAACGTTGTTTTTTCTTGATCTTTTGGTGCAATCTGTATTTGGTTATAGCCACTATAACCATATAAGAATCTATAATAACAATGCCCAGATATGGTGTCGAATGCTTGGTTCACAAATGATAATGGAAAATGATCTTTAAAGGTTTCCATATTCAATAGCCTAAAGTCAATGTAGACCCATGACTTGCCATCTTTCTTTGACAAAATTACGAGTGGGCTAACCCACTCACTATTCGTGATGGGATAGATGAACCCCACCTTGAAGAGTTATTCTATTTCTTCTTTGACGATCTACTTCAACTTGGGGTTCAACCATCTTTGTGGCTACCTTCTTTGCTTCATGGCTATGTTAGTGTAAATGAAATGCTAGCATATCCTTAGATCAATTCTAGTTAGTTCAGGATATGACCAAGCAAAAGCTATTGGCCATTTATTGACCATCGTCAATAGCTTGTCTTTTTGTTCAAGAGTAAGATTTGCATTGATTATGACTAGCTTGACATTATTTAAGAATGCATACTCCATGCCAGCTGGTAGAGTTTTTAACTCTAGGGGCTCTTGCTTGAAATTATCAGGGATTTCCAACTCTCCCTAATAAGCATCATTATCTTCATCATCAGAGAGTTGATGATGAACTTGCTCAAGTTCATCCATGCCTTTGACATAGGCACATGCCAAGCCTCAATATGTTCCATGCATAGTGTGCTACTATCAAGGTCAACTATCAGCCACTAGGTACCCTCCTATTTTATGGCTACTACGTACAGACACCTTTAGATATCTATTTCATGTGTAGATTGATTTCATGCTTTGAGGAATGTACTTTAATGGACCATATTTTTTGCATGTAATTGCACCTATTATCATTGTACACGATGCATGGAACTTGCTTCTTCTCAAGGTATCCAAAATCATTTTCCTTGGATATTTCTAGGGAGAGGTCATTGATGATCATTCTTTCATCAATAGTGCTCAACCATGCATGTCCCATAATGATAGGGAAGTCTTCTTTGTAGTTTTCAACCTTGATTACCAAAAAATTGGCAAGATAGGACCACCCACAAACTATGATCACAATGTCCTCCACTAATCCCAAAGGGACCATGATTGATTGGTTTGCAAATTCCAAATGGATGTTGCTCTTCTTGAGAGGTAGTAGGTTCTAGGCCTTGTACATGTCATGGGAGATAAGATTGACATTGGAACCAAAATTAAGAAGAGCCTTGAATGGCTCATGTCCTATGATCTGCAAGTGAATAAAGAGACTTCCTAGGTCAAATCATTTCATAGAAATGTTTCTAGCCTTGATTCAATCAAAAATAGCATGAGTTAGCATCATGGTGTAGATTTGAGGCAACATTTGATTTCAAGAGTATTCGAATGTGTTTGATGCATAGGATGAGGGTGTTGGAGATACAGGGTAACTAGCTATATTAGGTTGTGAGGGTTTGGGAAGATATTTGGGTTAGAAAAATGATCATTTCCTAGATCAAGTGTCCAAACCACTTGGTTGGAAGGTTGGTTGTAAATTTACAACCCTTGTTGCATTTCGTTGCTATGGCTATGGGGGAATTTCACCCTGCATGGACAAAGAAGGAGGTAAATGGGTTAAGGGTGGAGGTATGTGTGCAAATAGATGTGAAGTGTGGTATGGATATGGGTTCTCCCCTTGAGTAGATGGTGAATTAGTTTGATGATACTCTAGAGGATAATAGTGATGCTGGAATGATGCATGACTTGCAGAGCTTCGTGGAGAAACGAGTTGTTGAACATAGAACCTGTTGGCACATTTTGGCCATTTAATGGAGCAGGCTTTGTGAGGTTGTGCCAATATTTTATTGGATGAAGACTCTTCAGAGGTGTTGGCTATTTCAGTGCCAAAGAAGCATTCACTGGATCTACAAACATGTATTGATGTACAAGTCAAGAAGTGGTTTTAGTTGACCTCCATAAGGTATGGGAGGGTAATGAATGTAAGGTAACTTGTAGAAGAAACTAAATAATGCCTTGGAATTGAGAGTTATATTGTTTGGGCTATGAAATGCCCCTGAAAGCCAGGTACATTCAAGGTCATCCGCCCCTGGCAAAGACATCTGGAACAGCCCATTATGAGGAGGCAACATGTTTCACTTATAGCGTATGGTTTAGGAGAGAGATTTCAGTGGGAATCTTGCTAAGAAATTTGTTGTCTCAAAGACCATGATCCTGTAGAGACTTCAAATTTGCAATCTAAGAAGGGATGCTGCAGCTCAACGTATTATCATCCAATTGAAGCCGATAGAGAGAAGACAGATTTCCTAAGCCTGCAGAGATGCTTCCAGTTATGAAGTTGGAAAACACATCCATGTCATGCATATTTGGCCAGAAGCTTACCAAATTGACTAGTAAAGTTCTAGTTAACATGTTCTGGTAAAGACATAGTTCGTGTAAGACAGAGCACAAGCCTTGAAAGATGGTAAATTATTTGTGGATGAAGGAAAAGGTAAATAAATTATTTGCCTTAAAAAGGTGACATTAATGGATGAACCAAAGAGTGAGAGCTGTGCACGCCTGGATACTTCCGAAATACCGAATAGTGGACCGAATATGGCATTGCTACCATTTTCATGGTTGGTGAACTTTAAAACAAAATTTTGGAACTGTGCCTATGTCAGCAATTTACCGATTAAATTAAACACGCTTGATTAACTGATCCAATAAGTGAAGACTTCAAAGAAACATTTTGGAGAAATCCTCATCTACTGTTCTTCATTACCTTCTGGACAAAATTTTGGTCTCTTCTTCATCTCCATTGACGGCTAAAAAGTAGTTTTCAGAGACCCAAAAAATGGGTTACCAGGGGCGGCGGATCGCAGCAAAATACCTGGCAGAAGATCCAATTCTACGTTGCTGTGCTGTTAGTTGGGCACATTGTTTTATCATCATCTTCTTCATCAGGAGCATCAGCGACATCTACAAACCCTAAACCCACACAAAAACTTTGTCTGCAGAAGTGGTAAAAACTACGACCTTGTCTTTGCCAATTTCAATGAAGTACGGTTACGTCTGCATCTGTGCGTTGGAAGTGATGGTTTGGGGCAAGCCTGCGGCCAAGGGCGCAGCCACCGTGCTTACGATGGCGGAAAATGAGAATGAACAGTTGCAGCAGTAGCAGCATGGCAATCATCAGTAGCACACATTGTATCCTCTGGCTCTATTGCTATCAATCACTGCAAATTCCACATCAATCAAAGTTAATTGGGGCCTTGTAAGTGGATAGCGGGAAGAAGGCAGCCAATCACAACTAAAGCAAACAAGTACAGTTTTGGTTTGACGACAAAAGGAGACTAATTTTTCAAATACATATATATAATGATTTAAGAAAAAGGAGAAGGATTTATG
>MNCI01004154.1:352283-405966 GCA_015680685.1 Gnetum montanum | reverse complement strand
TAGCTTTATTGCGAAGTGTTTACTCGTGTCATTTTACCTTGTTTAAATATTTGAGGTCTACACAAATCTGCTTTATTTTCTTTCCTGCTTATTTCCATTGAATCTTGCTCTATTTCTAGTGTTCTTGTGGAACTATCTCTTTCTCTAGGGAAAATTAGGAGTAGATTGCGGAGTTGTGCTCAAATGTTTTTGCAAAATTTTATTTGTTACAAGTAGGTATTATAAGGACCGCGTAGACTAGGCATTTGAACAAAATAGGAAATTTTCAACAACTCACGGTACTTGGCAAAGTTGGCTGAATCTCTTTAAAGTAAGTCATTTGTAGTTTGCACACAACGCAATTGTTACATTTCACACAACCACACGCCGCAACAGCACACACACATACTCACATTAACTACTGAGTTTATTTTGAGGTATCTGGGCCTTGGTGTTGCCAGAGACCAACAGGCACCTAAATCCTGTTCGAGGATACTCGTTGGCAGTTGCGTCCCAAACGGTCGCCAACAGTACCTACATGGATTTGGTTGCCTATAAGGGTACTACTATCTTGGTGGTGGCATTCCCCATGATTGTGCTTGGTGCCACTACTACTAATGCTCATGCAGTTGTGGTGGAGCTCCACTTGGATAGTAGACATGTTGTTGCTTGTAGAACTACCTTGGATTACCTTAAGGATAAGGCAATCATCTAGGTGCTTGCTTCCTTGCTAGTTAAGGATTCAATGTGTACATTCCAAACTCTTGTAAGTGTGACACCATAAAACAACATCCCTTTGGATGTTCATATTGACAAATGGCACATCCAACATCATCATCAAAGTCTATCTCCACAACTTCTTCTACTGCAGTAGCTTTTCCCTTACCTCTTTGGTAGGCATAATCGACTTCTTCCCACCTCCTGTGATTATCATCACTATTATGCTCTTTGGACTCTTTAGCAATCTTCATAGTAATTTGGAATTTTTTTTAAAAGAGTCCCATAATTTATCAACCTTAGTCAAAATATCATAAATAGATTTTTGGATGAATAAGGTTTTTCTATTCATCACTTCATCAAGTAGTGACTCCTCCTTATCACAAACTCGGATCTCCCCTTTCCTGATGGAAGGATCCCTACTATATTCTTCCATACTTTTCTTTTCTCACAACTCACCTTCTTATTTTGCTAACTACCCTATTAGCCTTTGTATCTGATGAGCTCTTAGTTCGGATAGTCTTCCTTGGGCATAAACCCTAAGAGTTCTTTTGGTTTCTTCTTTGAGCCCATCTATGATATGGCAGAGTTATTTCCTATAAGAATAATCATGGCCAAGGAATTGATGTAAGAGAAAATAATATCTACCCATGGTAGCATCCAAGGGCTCATGTGTTCCTTGTTTCAATAGTCTCAGGATCTATAGTAGAGTGATTCCAATTTAGGTACTTTATCCTTTCCATTGAGAAATTTAAAAAATTCCTTTCATGGTTCATTCTCAATTTTTAGCGAAGACATATGAATTTTAGTGAGAGCACTTTTAGCTTTAGTAGCATTCCAACATTATTTAGCATAATAACCTTTAGCCAAGGCTTTTTAAGTTTCAAAATCAAAGGGATTTTGATCTTAAAGAATTTACATTTGTTGGATATATTTTACAAGGTCTTTTTCAATTTGACACTTTTATTTAGTAAATTTATTTTTAAATTATATTGCCTAAGTTTTAACTATGTAAGTAGTTGACTACCACCAAGTAATTTAAACAATATTACTTGTAGTTTTTTTCTTTTTCTTTTTTCTTTTTTTTTTTGCATTCTATAAAGACTTTGAAATTATTTTCCAAATAGGTCCTATGAATATATTAACATTCATATCAAAAGGCTCCTACTTTTGAAAGGAGGAGGAATCAATTTTGGAGAGAAAAATACTAATAGAAAAATCATGTAATAAAGTAACCTTTGTATGCACTTTTAATTTTCTTATAGACTTCTGAAAAAAAAAGATTAGAGATGTAAACTCTATTCAGCCAACATTAAATTTTACCATTTTCTAGTTGATAATTACATTAAGTATAATTCCTCTCATTTGAATTATTTAAGAATAGAGAGCTAATATCATAAATAAATTCATTGAAATTACACCATTTTTTATTTTTTATTTTATTTTATTTTAGGAGACATATGAGAAGGAAGATTATCAAGTTTATCTAAATGATTCTTAATCATATTGAAATCATCTCTAATAATCTATGGAGATTTACGTATATATAGAAGATATTTCAAAGCCTTTAAACAATCTTTTGATTTATTAGGATCATAAATATGATAGTGTCCAAAGTTTTCTTTTCTACTTGAACAAGTAACCCAAATGAATCTACCAAGGTTGTTAGAGTTAGAATTTAAAACATTCCAATTCATTTTTTATTAAGTAAAATAACAATACCTCTTTTATTAACTTCATGATCAACAAAAGGAGCAATGTCGTTTTTTAAAATGCATTTACTAACAAACCTAAGAACATATGATTAGATTTTAATCTTTTGAATGAAAAGAAAATTTGAAGATAAATGCTAGTTTAAAAGATACTCAGTGGTAATTTTTTCTTAGGACCTATTAGAAATGTCCTAAACATTTCATAATAATACTAACATTGAGATATGGGGAAAAGGCCCTTGTCCTTTGATGAGTCATGATTTTGTCAACTCTGATATTGGATACGTGATATCAAAGCCTTGATATCAAGTATGCGATATCAAGTCCTAAGAAACAATGTTGGATATCTAATATCGTCTCTTCTATGCTAGCCTATAAATACAACACTTTAGATAACTTTTTCACAGCTTTGTGATTTCAAGTTTTGTTGTTTCCAATGCATGCTCGCAGTGTGATGTTAGTGATTATATGACATTCTTATTCGAGTGTGATGTACTTGGACACATTACATAACCAGAAATAAAGATTGAGACTACTTCCATCATTATAGCATCTACTTAGATTTATTATTTCTTTTAATTATTTAATTTTTTACTATTTTCTTTAGTTAATGTTTCCACTTATTGTTATTTATGATTCCTTTCATTAAGCAAAATGAGTACAACTAATTGTGAGCGCTTAAGTGCAATTACTTGGTAACCGAGTAGTGTATCATTTGGTAAGCCCAATGACATATGCTTGGAAATCCTAGCGATAGTTACATGAAGTCCAAGGTGTGTGTAGATGATTAGGAATGGATATTCATCGCATGTAAGCTAGTTTAGATTCTACTTTCCGCTATTAATTAGTTTAATTAATTTATTTATTTATTGTCATTAGGAGCAACATAGGGCTAGAAAACATCAATCATATGCCTCACTTTGGACCAAACCATATGTGACAAAGCTACCACCAGTCCAAGTGGGAAGATAGCAAACTATAATTAAATCATAATGATTTAGATGCACAACTAGTCCCATCCATGGAATTCGACTAGATCACGTGTGAACGCTTATGATTTGTATGGTTGGGTGTAGGGGTACCTTGCCACTCATCATTGGCACTATTGCCGAGGATGGTGCTAGTTATCTAGATTAGTTACATTATGCATGATCGTTATAAATGCATTAATGATATATATTTTGAAAACATTAAGCTAGACACACCATAAACCAATAAAAATGTCTCTTTCACAAGGAAGTGAGAATGCCCTATATAACAACAATAATCATTGGAGAACTAATGAGATATATGGTGAAGAAAATTGGAGTGACCAACTTCATGTAGGGATTTCATATGTTCATGACCATCCTAATGACACTCAAAGACTACATTCACCTAAGGTAGACAACCCTGGAGGAGATGAAGTAACTCTTGGATCAGGGGGGCCTGAAGGCCTAGGACCTCCTCGAAATCTAGAAAGGATAAATCAAGGAACCTTGGGGAACACCATAGAAGCCATGGAAATCCTTCTAGTTCCTCATCTTTCTCTCCTCTTTCAACATCTAGTTCTGATGAAGATGAACATAGGTATGGAGATAAAGCTCCACTAAAGGATTGGAATAAAAACAGAAATTGAACCCATGAAAGAAATCAAAGATGTCAAAATGAACATAGACAAAATTGTCATAATCAAATAGATAGAAATAGAAATTTTCGTTACAACATGTCTGATGATGATGAACCCTTGTTGGCCACTAAGAGACTAATGCAAATCACAAAGGTAGTTAAGATATCCCGCAGGTATCACAAGGAGAGTTTCCTACCTAGGCTTGGTATGAATAATATTTCTAAATCTGTAGGAGGCTATGATTTGAAACCACAACATCATTTACAAGCCTTCCATGATGCTTGTACTTTCTACAACATTGAAAGTGGGTAGCAAAATCTTAAGCTTTTTCCTAGGACACTGATCAATAGAGCAGAAGTGTGGTATAGATTGTTGCAACCAAATTCAATCTAGCAGTGGTCCACAATGTTGGAACTCTTCAACAAGAAATATCAAACCTATGTGAGGGTGTCTAACCTAAGGAGACAGATCGAATGATGGAGACAAGAACAACATGAACCCTTGGACTTAGCCTTAGATAGATATTATTCTCTACTAGATAGATGCCCAAGCCATGGTTTCTCTAAGGAAAGGAAACTTTTCCACATCATAGATGGACTTCATAATGAAACAATGGAGACCCTTGGGATGTATGCCCTAGGTCAATTATACAAGCTACAAACCCATCAAATTTGAGAGCTAATCGAGCATGTGGCAAAAGAAGGAGAGATATGAAAATGGGAGAATGTTGAGAAATATCACTGTGATCCAACTCTTCAAAAGAAGGAGGTCCATATTTATGGTAAGGAGAAAGAGGCTACTCTTAATAAGGTGATTTCATAATGAACCTTGTGTATCAATGAACTTGAAGCAAAATTTAATAGGATGTCAAAATGGATACATGAAAAAGTTACAACTCCCCTAGAAGCTATAGAGGAGAAAGTAACACAAAATGAACTAGGTGATTACAATAAATAGAGGAATAAGAACCAAAAAACAACTAGGAACACTTATTAACAAATAGGAAAAATTACTAAAGAAAGTGAGGCTATAGACTCAACCATAGATGAAGATGATAGATGTGACCTATGCATATATGACCATTTGAAAGGCTATTATCTAGTCATGTCATATCTACATGAGTATTGGGCTTTTGCACTAAATCCCAAATTTGTACAAAAGCACATTCCCAAGAGATTTCCTTTTCCACATGGTAATTATAGATAGTTACACAACTAGTCATACTATTTGAGGAGGATTTATTACCAACCTCAACATTATCATCAAACATGATGGCAACACCCACAGTCGTGGGAGAGGCCATCACCAAATCAACCCTACCCTTACTAGCAACTGAAACTATATAGATATTATGTTCAACACCCTATTTCTCCAACAAGTTCTATGTCCTCTACTTTAAATTGCCACTATCACTCTCCCGGGTACCATCAACCCATGAAATCTCCAAAAGGATCACCATATTGCACCTCTTACTCTCCATCCTATCCTCAATATTCTCATACTCCACCCCATCACATGTCACTGCTAGCAACACATGAAGGTTCACCACCACAACGTCAACAAACAGATGCCACTTATGCTACAAATGTGCATAAACATGCTGATAATAGTAGGTGCCAATTGAAAACATAGAAATTTAATTTCTTTAGGATAGCTCCTAGGTGAAAGCACAAAATTCATGGACATACTACATAATCCAAAATAGCACAAGGCCAATCAAGTGTAATTCCTTCATAGTCACAGCCAACATCCTTTGTGCCTACATAAGAGCCACCATCCATTGTTACTTCAACACCCAGCCAAAGTAATGAATCTAGCAATGTGAGGAGACAAATGAATCCATGCATACACTATCATGATCAAGGGTGCAATCGTGGGCTAGACGCCCATAACATTAACACAACTTATACCCTAACCCATCATATGTTTAATAAAAAATGTGTAAACAACAACTTATCTATGCAACCACCACTCAACCAAGATACACCCAATGGACCAATACTAAAAGGTTAACAATGTTTTATACATGCATGAAGCATGCCTATCTACTTATTAATTCTTGCCATGACCAAATGCTTAGTTGTGTGAGAAACCCTCCATTTTAACCTTTAGATATAATAGGTGTTTTTCTTCTTCTTTTTTATAATTTTTTATCATTTTCTTATTTCTTGATACAATTTTTTCTATCCTTTTAAACTTTTTGTATTTTTTTGCTTTCATTTCCTTTATTAAGTAATCTTTCTTGTGCATAAAATGATCATGTAGCCCATTGAGGTGATGTTTTCTCTATGTTGTCAAGTCATGAGGGGCTGATTATTTAGACAGTGAGCCATGTCATCCATCCACTCATTCCATCAATAAGAGGTTCTTGCTATGGTCATAATGATATTCTTCTACATCATCAAAACTAAAAATAAATTCATAATCATTTTGCTTGGATAGAAAAGTGAAGAACCAAGGGGAGGAATGTGAAGGATGTGACATCAAGGGGATTTGTGGATTCTCCTTCATTACTTCTACATGTTCTATCATGTTGCTTCAACGTAATTATATCCTTGTAAATCTAACAAAAAATGGAAGTACAAGTAACATGAAAGGGAACTGAATAAATTTCTAAGGGTCCCATTGGAAAGACATGTTACCCATGCCTAAATGTTGGCAGCTTCTAAGACTTTGAAAACAAAAAACAAAAAACAACAAATGTTCCATGAATAAACTCCTCCCTTGGACAAAATGCCAAGTGATGTTACTTTTTGCAACTATGGTAGTCTTATGGTTATTAGTCGAAGTGATGAAACAATGCAATGTCATTGAAATGTGGTTTGGACTTGGTTTGAATCTTGGAAAGAAGGGCTAAAGATTACTTAAACATTAATAACACACAAAGATTCATTGTGCCTATGGTAAGATACCTCACATCCCAATTTCTACAATCCATCTCCTCTTGCTATCTATATGATCTTAACTTGTGGTTTTGTGTAACAAAGAGTTATTTTCTCAACTTTATTGTTTTAACATGTGTGTTTTGTTTTCATAGGTATGTGTTGCATTCAACACCTTTAATGCCTATATACATTTTTAGGTGTGGTTACACAAAGACATTATAGGCTCAAGCCTGCTTTGGGGAGGATCCACTTGTGTAACTATTGTAACTTGTACTTGCTTGACTCAACCACATCATTCTTCACCTTCCAAGTGCATAATTGTTAAATTTCATGCTTTCATTGATATTTTCCATACCATAGGTCTCACATCCCTTTTCTTGCATCTTCCAATGCTTTTAATGTTGACAAATCCATATTCTCACACTTCTGATGCTGACATATGATTTCCTACCTATCCCAAAACTATTGATGAGTGACTAGGTACCCCTACACTCAACCATACAAATATGAGTGTGTATGCATGATCCAGTTGAACTTTGCAAATAGACTAGTTGTGGCATCTAGATAGTTACAAGTTGATTGCAGTTTCTTGTCTTCCCACCTAGACTAGTATTTGCTTTGTCATGTATGGTTTAGTCTAGAGTGAGGTGAATGATGTGATCCTAAACTAATGCTACTCCTAGAGATGACGGGGAATAATCATGATTAAGCTAATGGACAATGGAAAATGAAATGTATGCTAACCTAAGTGCGATGAGCATCTGTCCTTAATCACCTATATGCATCTTTAACCTCGTGTACTACTTTTGGGATTACCAAGCGCACATTACTTGAGCACTACTAGATACGCTATTGGGTTATCAAATAGTTACACTTTAATGTTCGTGACCTAATCATACTCATTCCACATTAACAATAGGAAGTGTAAATGAAAATAAATGAAATATTAACTAAAAAGACAATAATAAATAATCAACAATTAAAGTAATTAAAAAAATAAGTGAATGCTACAATGATGGAGTAATCTTGATCTTTATTGTTGATCGTGTGCATGTCCAAGTACGTCACACTCAAACAAAGGTTTTGTACAATTATAATCATCACACTGCAAGTATGCATAGGGGAAAGAACTGAAAACTAACTAAAAACTGACAAAATGACTCTACTTTAAGACTTCTCAACTCCCCCCTTTCCTATGCACCTTCATGCTATATTTTTAGGTCTACACAGCAATCATGATATCGTGTATTCAATATCATTATCCAGGTTGTGATATCATGTACTTGATATCGAGGATCCAATATTGAGACTTGGCAAACCAAAATTCATCATATCCCCACAACTAAATAACAACTCAGCCTTGAGTCAAATTATCAAAATGAGAATGAGTTTAATTGATTACATAGTGCATAGGTATGGGATTATTGACTAACTAGGAATTTCTCATGTTGTAGTTTGGAATTAAGTAAAACAAAATTGGGACATAGACATAGAATTACAAAAGATAAAATTATTGGAACTCATGTGGTTCTTGGTGGTGGGGGCTCCTCCATGGATCTCTTCCCCTTATCTTGTGCTCCAAGCTTTTGAAATGGATGTCTCTAAAAAAGTGCCTGAAGTTTTTCCTCTTTGGTTCAGGGTCCATGTGCCATCGATGCTGATGTTCCAATATTTGATGGAGTTGACACCTCCCATGCACATGACAGTTGCAGGAACATCTGATTAGCCTTGACATACCAAGCCACAAACAACCATTGTTCCTCTTCATAGGCTCTAGCATTGTCTCTGCATTCTTGATAATCTGTGAGCTATTGAGCCAAATCTATCACCACATATTTTTTCCCTTGGTAGTTGGTCTTAACCACCACTAATTCAAAATTTGCTACTTCTAATTTCTGCAGCGTCTTCTTGTGTTCAACAAATTCTATTTCATATTTAGCGTAGGTGGTTGCTACTTGTTTCTCCAATTCTTTTCTCAAGCATCCTACTGCTAACATGGCTAAGTTACCATACCGCAAGTTTGCAAACTCCATGTACTTAGTAAGATCATGTATCTATAGGTCCTATCCTTTTAGTTATACTTGGTGGACGAAGGCATAAGTATCCAATATGGCCCGCCAATCAACGTTCTAAGCATTAAGAGTGTTGATATGGGCTTTGTCCATATGGATTTATTTCTCAATAACCTACTTGTACATCCCCACCTAATCTCTAAAATGCTTCTTGAGCTTCTCATGTTGCTTGGCCTCATTCTGCCACATGCTTATTTCAATTATCTTCTTTTGATGAATCATGTGTACCTTCTCCATTGAGAGGGTTCTATTTTCTTTAGTCAAGTGATTCATATCCTAGTTGACCCTTAGTAATTATTCTTGCAATTTCTAAAAATTTTCCTTGAGAACATTCTTCTATTTTTCTACCATGGTTAACTAGAGATTTTCGGTGGTGAGGTGTTTAGTTTCTTCTTGTAAGGCCTTGAGTGCTTTACCATGTGCATACGTTTGAGCTTTTTCCTTTTAAGCATCCCAATCAACCTTCTCTTTTTCCTTTGCCACTTTTTTATTCTCTTCTAGCAATTTATTCAACTGTTCCATTTGAAAGGACTCTAGCTAGTCTATAGGGATGAATTGGGATAGATCTTGTTGTGTAGCTTGTAGGGTGATGAAATTCTCTTGGAGTCTTTTCAACTCCTCCTCTGCATGTTCAACCCTAACCTCTACCATGACCAACTTTCCTTTTGTATAGATGAGGTCTCATTGTGTTGTTGTGAGATCTTAAGGAATTTCAAATAAGGATATCATCACTTGTCCTATCTACGAAAATTGATCCAAAACATCCTCATGATTTGTAGGAGTCATTGAGGGACTAGCCAAGGTTTGAGCATCGTGTGCTCCTGTAAAAGCTACCAGTGGTACAATAGGGACATTGAATGATTCTTTGATGTGGTTTGCAACCACTTCTTCTACTCTTACTGCATCCTAGTGTTGCATAACCACTATTGTGGTGCCTTCACCAGTTTCTAATTGCACTTGAAAAGATGTAGCATTTACAAAGATTTGTTGTGACTAGTGTGATTCTCCTCCTCCTGTTTGAATAAACACCTCATCCCATGCATGATCAATTGAGACTATGGGATGTACCACATCATCAATGATCTTGAAGAGATTTTTCTCATCATGGATTCCCCAATTGACCAATTCAGTGATGGCCCTAAGATGGCTCATCGATGGTCAATAGTCCTATGGTGATGGTGGCGATTGGTCTTGCTAGCCTGTGGGTTGTGTGCTAGTTCTCACTTCCTATTGTTGACTAGGCCTTGTATCTAGAAGTTTGTTGGGCTTAGTTGTTTGAGGTACAGTGGGCCAAATTGTCTATTCTTGCTTAGGCTCTAGTGTCTCACCAACATCTTTTCTTAGTGCTGGTGGCTTTAGTAGTTTAGCAAATAAAGCATTTTGAGCCTTTTTTTGGATGTCATTGGTCTACCCTAGAATTTCAGCATGTTGACATAGCTTCCTGATTAGGTAGGGAAAAGGAAATGCAAACTTCCCTATCTTACGTTCTTTAAGTTGTCTTAAAATTTTTGTGAGATATAGATGGGATAGGTTGGCATCAACCTTGCCCATCAAAATGGCACTTCCTCTAGCTACATAGGTGAAAATCCTATTCAATCCTTTTGTTGGAAAAATGTGATATGTGTCAATTTTAAAATAGATCCTCTCTTCAAGTGTGAGGTCTCCATATGTTTTATCCTCCTTGTCGTACACCCTTATTAACCATATCTTTTGTGCATCAACATTAGAGCAAGTGGAAAAGTGAGCAACCTTGGGCCCTATGTTTGAAAGGTTCAAAACTTCCAAAATGGCCTTGGCAGAGAAATCAATAGAAATTCCACCAATATCAATGGTGATGCCTTTTTCCTTGTTATGCCAAAATTTGTATGTCTCCCCCAGGTACCAATCACCACTCTCTGAGAGAACAGGCCACAATGGGGACACTTTAAGTTGATCTTTGATGAACTTTAGGGAAAATTTAGTAAAAGGTCCAAAATTGAGTTCCACAAGCAAAGCTATTAATGTGGACCTTTCATGGATTTCCTAAACACATTTCGAAGACAACATGAGATGTTGTCTCTATTCAAGTGCCTTGCCTTCTCCACCTTTGACATGCCCCAATTATGCAGTAATAGGAGGTTCTTAATAAATGCAAATTGATTGTGCCTTCTACTCTGCATGTTTTTTTGGAAGCACTTAGCCTCTACCTCTCCCTATCCATTTTGATGTACCCTAAGAGGGTCCTCCTTATTATCCTCATTTAGGGGCCATCTGCAATCACACGGGATCAACTATTAATAAGGCCATTTACAAAATTTGATTAATACCTTACTCCTTATCCTTAATAGATTCATTTCTTACCTAGTGTAATTTGGAGTTAGAAATTTTCATGAAAATTTTCCTAAAATTTTTTATGTTGGGCCCAAATTTGATTAGGTGACTCTAAAAAATAATTTTGATGATTTGGGTGAAGAAATAAAATTAATTTGGTAACATTTTTAGCACTTCTTAAGGTCACTTACCCCTTATGATATCCTTCGAGCAATGATGAATTTTAAAAAAAAAAAACTACATGCAACTTGGAGCGTACCCTTCCCCCACAACTAAGCTAAACACTCCAAGTTTAATCAGGTTCAATTAGAATGAGAATTAGAGCATTAATGAGCAAGATATTGATGTTTGAATGATAGGTGCGCAAGTTGGAAAATTTGTGGAAGAAAATTGCAACAACTCCCCTCGCATCAATAGTGAAAAATGACATTGACATGTGCGTGGGGGGGTGGGGGAGGGGGGGGGGCGGCGGAAAGGATCTATATATAAAATTTTTGTAGATGTGATATCACATTGGACTTGATACTAGGTACCCGATATCATGTCCCTTCTAAAATAGGGTACTTGGCAAAATTGATAAATTTTTGAATTTCCAAGGCCAAAAATGAAGGATTTAAGGTTTAATTCAAAAGCTCTAGGGTAACATTAAAGAGACTAAAAGGCACCAAAAGTGTAATGAAGTGGAATTTTACAATGAAGTTTGTGAATGGATGGAGAAAATAGGACATGTAGTAGTACCCAAGGAAAGTTTGAATTAAAATGATGATAAAGGAAAGGATAATTGTAGCAATGTAAGACTTGGAGGGTATAAGATGATGTTGTGATGTGCAATGAGTGTAAATTAAAAAAATTACGCAAGTGGATCCTCCCTAAAGTAGGTTCCTACCTATCATGCCCTTACTTAACCACACCTTAAAATGTCTGTAGACACTAAAAGGGTTAAGTGCAATCTGTACTAGTACAACAAAACACACACATGCAAATACCACCATGATGAGGTATGGATTCTATGCTACACAAGATACAAGTCAAAATTACATGGGCAATGAGATGAGACGAATCATGGAAGGGATTGTAGAGATCAAGACGTGAGTTAACTGACCCTAGGCATAATGAATCTTGAGTGTGGGGCATGATTAATATATCATTATCCCTTCACTCCAAAATCAAGACCAAGTCCATGCCTTTGATCGGTGACATCACATTATTTAATCCAATGATGGACAACCATAAGAGTATCATGGAAGCAAGGTGTATGATCACTTGGCATTTTGTCCAAGAAAGGAGTATTTTAAGTTTCTCTATGACATGTTCTTCTTTGATCTTTTCTTCTTCTTCTCTTCTAGCACTTTGGCACTTTGTCCTTTCCAACAGTGAACCAGAGAAGCCACCAACCTTCAAGCATGGGTGCATGTCTTTCCAGTGGGACCCCCAAAATAGCATTAAGGTTCTTTATTGAGTGCCTTTATAACTCTTAGTTCCATTTTTTGTTAGATCTACAAGGATTTTAGTACAACCAAGCTGCATGATAGCACATACAGATGTCACCAAAGAGAATCCACAAGTCCCCTTAATGTCACACCCTGGCCATTCTCTCTTAGTCCATTATTCATTGCTCTAGGCATAATGAGTACAAAGTTATTTTAAGTTTTATTGATGATAAGAATATCATCGTACCTAGAGTAGAACCTCTTATTAATAAAATGGGTGGGTGGACATTATGGACTCACAAGTCACATGAGTATTATATTTACTGATAAGATTACCCTCAAAAAGATAAAAATAACAGTTTGAAAAGTGAAAAAAATGGAAAACAAAAAATTGTAAAATCAAAGAAAAGGAAAAACATTTACTAATTTTGCTTATTAGAATGGGGGGTATCCCCCATAACTAAACTTTTGAGCATAGCTAGAATTAATAAATGGAAAATGCAGATCCATGCATATTGGAAATATTGGAGTTTGGTCATAGTCAAACCACTAGGTGTCTTTTGATGTGGTGGTAGAAATGTACCTAAACTAGGGTTCATACACTTGATTAAAGTAGGAATAGTAGGGTAGATTATAAGATGTGTTCATGTGATAAGGAGTTGACCCACTATGACACCCATGATCATAGGTGGTATGCAAGGATCGATGTCTCCCTACATGGTTATATTCATGGGATGCATGGTTGTTGGAGTGTTGATTGGTGGCCTGGATATGGTAACAAAATTTGTGGAGTTTGAAGGGTAAGATGCATCACAACACTAAACTTGTGTTGAGTTGGTGGATGTAGTGGGTTTAGAACTATGTTTTCTCTTTCTATGGTCATGCCTAAAGAAAGGATGCTTTCAATATTGTGGAGGACCTCCACTGCTATTGATAGTAATAGCACAAGTAACATTCATGGGTTGGTGTTGTGCAAAAAAACCTTCTAGTACTACTAGTAGCAATGTAGAAGGAGGTAAAAGATGAGAATATTGATGGAAAGGAGGACCATAAGGAACATGAGGTGGTGACCCTATGGGAGAGGATATGGGCTGATAGTACTAAAGAGAATGATAACGATGAGGTGAAGTAGAGGATGTTGATCCAATCAGAGAAATAGGATGTTGAACATAATAAACATTTGGTGTCGGGGTATACAAAGCATATGGGTTGTTTGGTGGTGGCCTCCCCCATGACTAGGGGTTTTACCACTGCGGTTGGACACAATACTTCTGTACAAAATCTGGATGTAGCATTCCTCCCTAATGCTCATGTAAATGTGATAATACTATGAATTGGCTTTCAGGGTGATCGTATAGATAAACATCACATTGATACTTATGATTTGCAGTTGAGCCCCTATCCTTATTGTCTTCAACCCTTCTTTTTGATTATTGAGTGGTGTTCTATCTTGTTTCTCAGTTTGGCATCCTCCATTTTTCCTGTTTGTTAGAGTGGTTTTGCATGGTTCCACCTCTAATAATGTTTACATATTCTCCACATTTTTCATGTACCCATTCAGTCATCTTATTAATCTTTGCCTTAATTTCATCTAGTGATTGTAGTATTGGCAAAGATGATTCCACCTCCTTGAGGTTAGTTGATTTCTCCTCTTCATGATTATGGACCTTTGTTATTTTAAGATTTTGGTCCTATTAAGATCTTTCAACATTCTCCCATTTTACTATTTCTCCTTTCTCTTTTACTACTTTCTTAATAAGCTCTTGGAATTGATGGGTTTGTAGTTCATATAGTTGACCTGGGGCATACATCCCTAGGGTCTCCCTTGTTTCATTATGGATCCCATCCATGATGTGATACATTAGCCTTTTCTCAAAGAATCCATGGCCTAGGCACTTGTTTAATAATGAATAATATCTTTCTAAGGCCATATACAAGGGTTCATGTTTCCCTTTTTTCCATCCTTGGATTTGTCTCCTCAAGGCTGACACTCTTGCATAGGTTTGATATCTTTCGTTGAAGAGTTCTACCATTATTGGCCAATGGTGAATTGCTTGTGGTTTTAAGGACCTATACCATACTTTTGCTTGGCCAATGAGTGTCATTGAAGAGAGCTTAAGTCTTTGCCACCCATTATCAATGTTGTAGGTATCATAGAAGGCTTGAAAATGATGTTGTAGATCTAAATCATAGCCTCCCAAAAACTTGGGAAAGTTGTTTAAATCAAGCCTAGGTAGATGACTTTCTTTACGATGCTTGTAGGATATTCGAATAGCCTCTTGTATATACATTAGGCTCTTAGTGGCCAGTAGGGGTTCATCGTCACTAAGTAGGTTATGAGTATGTGAGTTGGGACAATGTTGTCTTCGTTCATGTTGGCATTCTTGGCTTTGCCCATGCGTTTGATTTCTATTTCTACGTTGACCCCTTGAGAAATGGTCATCTGTGTCACACCCTGATGTTGAAGGTGTAGAGGAAGAGAAACAATAGGAAGACTCACCATGACTTTTGTAAGTCTCCTAATCATCCCTGGATAAATTTTTGTTAACTATTGAGAAGGTCTTAAGCCTTATGGATCCCCTTGTTCTACTAGATGTCACATCCTTAGTAAAGGTGTTTGAGTTGGATGATGAGAGTCTTTGAGTATCATTGGGATGTTCATGAATATATGAGACTCTTGTATAATATTGAGTACTCTAAAATTCATCTTCATCATCATATATTTCATTGGTTCTCTAATGAATTGCCTCGCTAGTTGTTGCGTTATCATAGTCTTGTGAGAGAGACATTGTTCTGAATTGTGTGTGACTTATTTGCAATTAATTTCTTTCTAAAAGATATATCATTAAGGCTTCATTATAATGATATTGGATGATATAACTAATCTAAATAACTACCACCATCCCTAGCAACAACATCAATGATGAGTGGCTAGGTACCCCTACACTCAACCATACAAATATGAGTGTGTCCGCATGATCTAGTTGAACTCCGTAGATATACTAGTTGTGGCATCTAGATAGTTACATGTTGATCACAGTTTGTTTTCTTCCACTTGGACGGGTATTTTCTTTGTCATGTATGGTTTAGTCTAGAGTGAGGTCAATGATGTGATCCTAAACTAATGCTACTCCTAGAGATGATGGGGAACAATCTTGATTAAGCTAATGGACAATGGAAAATGAAATATATGCTAACCTAAGTGCAATGGGCATATGTCCTTAATCACCTATATGCATCTTGAACCTCATGTACTAATTTTCATATTACCAAGCACACATTACTTGAGCACTACTAGATATGCTACTAGGTTATCAAATAGTTACACTTAAATGTTCGTGATTAAGTTGTACTCATTCTACATTAACAATAGAAAGTGTAAATGAAAATAAAGGAAATATTAACTAAAAATACAATAATAAATAATCAATAATTAAAGTAATTAAAAACTAAGTGAATGCTACAATGATGGAGTAATCTCGATCTTTATTACCAATCATGTGCATGTCCAAGTATGACACACTCGAACAAAGGTTCCGTATAATTACAATCATCATACTGCGGGCATGCACAGGGGAAAGAAATGAAAATTGACAAAATGACTCTACTCTAAGACTTATTAACTCTCCCCATTCTTATGTACCTACATGTTATATTTATAGGCCAACATAGGAAAAATGATATCATGTATTTGATATCATTATCTAGGATGCAATATCGCTTACCCAATATTGAGGATTTGATATTGGGGCCTGGAAAACCACAATTCATCAACTATGGACCTAACCTAAAAATTTCCAACCAATTTGAGAGCTTCATTTTTCATGATGATTACCCTCATTAAATGCAAATTTGAACACCCTAATATCACATTAGATGAGATGTTGAATACCCAATATTGGGTCTGCAAAACCTATATATATGAACCCCATGATGTTCAAAAATCCATTCTCATCATTTGCAGCTAGGGGAGTTTTTTGAGTTTTCTTCCATGATAAGAGCTATGTGCAATCTCTAAGAGCTTTGTGCAATCTTCTTCCACTTGCAATCTCTTGCTCAATACTGCTTTGATTTCCATATCATTTAAACTCTTTTGAACCCAATGTATTTAATTTAGTCATGGGGGGTGCTTGTGTGGGAAACTTTCGTCAATATTTCAAAATTCACTATCGCCCAAAAGGTATTACAATGGTAATAATGTTAAAAAACATAAGCATTATAATAAATCAAATCCTTAAATGATTGCAAATGAGTCATAATAAGTCATACATATGAAAAAATAAATCATACTAAGGTAATGAGTAAGGCATAAACCTATTAATGATAAATAACAACACCTTGGTAAAACCAAATCCTTGAATGATTGCAAATGGCCCCAAAAAAAGGAGAATAAGTATAACCTTCGCAAGGAGTAGGGAAACATCCAAGAGCTAGTAGAGGCAAACAAGGTGAACAAGTTGAGCATGAAGAGCAGGAGGCCCAATCATTTAGCATCCATTAAGAGGCTATTGTTATAGGATAGTCAATCTAAGGAGAGGCTAGAGAATTGCAAGCTTCAATGCAAGGGCAATGCCTCACATTGTCCCCAAAATTCCTTGAAGCTATTCAAGAGAAATTCACATTAACCACGGTCATCCTAGAAATTAACGTTAGCCTATTCATGATGTTTTCTTCTAAGGTAGTTTGGACATAACTCCAGGCATCACCATTATGGCACATCTTGTCAAATAGTGGTGAATGGTACCTTGGCGAGAGCTACCAATTTTGGCATAATAAGGAAGAAGGCACCACGATTAACATTGGTGAAGTCATTGTTTCTTTCTTAATCAAAGCAATCATAGAGGCTCTAATTCTATCAAATATGGGGGACAAGTTAGCACATATGTCCATGAGGTTCAATCTAGAGACCAAAAAGTTATGGTTGAAGTAGACATACAACAAGGATGATAAGACATATAATGAGTTGACTCTGGAAGAAAGGACCTATTTCAAGATAGGCACATATCACCTCTTCCCCATGAAAGGGCTCAATAGAATCTCAATGTACATGGCCAAGGGAAGTGCTATACTAATGGGAAAATACATGGCCAACCTTTCCCAATTATATTGCATGGAAATTCAAAGGTAATTTGAAGAGAAGAAGGTAGGGAAGCCAACACTTCTATTCCCTTGACTAATCAAGAAGTTGTGCAAGCACATTAGAATCCTAAGATACACAAATGACATTCCTAGGAGGGCTTAGGATGCTTCCTTCATTGAATTTCTTAAGCCTACCACATAAAGGAAATACCTTAGTGAGAAACAAGAACCAAAGAAGGAAGTGAAACTAGAAAAAGAAGCAGAACAAGATCTTGAACAGCATCGTGAGACATAAGTTCCATTACCACCACCACAAGACTACAAGCTTGTAATGAGCTAATTGCAAAGAATTACTGAAACACTCAACTAGGGTAGTAGAGATGAATCAAACCTCTTTAGAGTCATCATAAATGCTATGTAGACCACTGTTTCTACCGATCCAACAAGGGGGTAGATTTCACTACAATCAAGAGGAGAATCCTAGTGATTGCAAAAAATCTCTAGTAATGCCACATCCTTCTAAGTGATGCTTAAAATAGGTGAAGTTGTAACAACAATGGTCATGTAGCATCAAGATGTAGCATGCACAATAGAGATGATAACAGATCATATCATGGAATTTTCTAATATGCTTGTTGTGCCCTAGTGGATTTGACTAGGACCAAAGATGCACAAATACTTGTTGGGACTTCAATGACTTTTACAGTTTATGAGGATGTATTAGATCGATTGCTACAAATAGCAAAAGTAATGACCACCTTGTTTGACATCCCTAGTGATGTCATTGTAGTATAATTAGATGTCATTACCACCAAATGGAAGCTAGTCATGGCTGAGACCAAGGAAAAACATGTAGAAGTAGAAGTGAAACACTTGCAATTTTTTGCACCCTTCAGAGTTGAAAGATGGGACCCTACCCAATTTTTTGCACTTGACTAGTTGGATCAATTTAGAATAGAGCAGCTAAACAAATTGATTGAAGAGAATAAGGCTATTGAGTATGAGAAAGAAAAGGTATTCTAGAATGTCTCAGATGCTAATGCTCATGCATATGCCCATAAGAATGCATTGACCACCACACAAGAAGAAAATAAATAGCATGCAGAAAATAATGCAAGGTTGACCACTGTCTAAAATAGAAGAATATCTTGGAGGAAAGTATCCACTAGTTAAGAGAATAACTAGTGAAGGTCAACTAGAACATTAATAGATTGGCCAAAGAGAATCAAACCCTCTTGATGGAGGTGGCTTGTGTAATTCGTCAGAAGTCTACATTTTAAATATGCATGTGGCAAATTGAGTCCAAGAAACATGAGAGGCTAAAAGAGCACTTCTAGGACCAGGTTGCATGTATAAGCATATCAACAAAAAATAAATACAGATGGAAAAAGCTTGTATTCGGTCTCTATGTCAGCATAAATTCCTAATTAGCAACCCATCTTGGATAGTTACGCACTAGTCCATCAAGCAAAATTGAAGAATAAAGACCTGCAGATCAAGGACTTAAAGGAATACATGGAATTGGCTAACCTTCGATATCCCAACCTTGCCATGTTAACATCAAGTATATCTAGAGATGAATTAGAGTAGTAGGTAGTGACCACCTATGCATTATATGAGAAAGAATTTGTGAACAAAAAAGATGCTTTATAGAAACTCCATGTAGCAAACTCAAAACTAGAGGTGATCAAGGCCCACTACCATGGTCAAAAAGATGTTGCCTCAGAACTAGCTAGGAGATTAATAGATCATCATGAGTTGAAAGAAAAGGCCAAGGCCTTTGAGGAGTAATGACGATAGCTTGTGGCCTAGTAGATGAAGGCCAACAAAATTTTTCTACACTTGCCATGTCCAAGGAACCTACTAGTGCCAGCACACATTGGCTCAACAACTTGGATGGTACGTGATCCAAGGATGAAGGAAAGAAAGTTACAGGCACTACTCAACCATTACAAGTTTCAAAAGCCTAGTGATAAAGGGAAGTGATCGATGGAGGAGCCACCATCTCCAAGAACTACATGAGCTTCCCCAATTTTGTGTCCTATAATGTTGTGTCCAAATTATTGTAAAACACCACTACTACATGTAAGATTCAATTTTTTTGCTTTTTGGAATCAATCAATAATTCCATACCTTCCCAATATTTTGTAAAAAACTTCTTCCTCATTTTGTTTGACTCAAGGATGAGTTTTCATTCAGTCATGGGGCCATGATGAGTCATGATTTTGTTAGCTCTGATATCAAACATCCAATATTGGATACGTAATATCAGGTCCCAAGAAACAATGTCAGCTATCTGATATTGTCTCTTTAGTGGTAGCCTATAAATACAGCACTTAGGTGCATGGTTGGCAATAGTTTTGGTTGATAGATTTTAGATAGCTTTTTTATAGCTTTGTGATTTCAAGTTCTATTTTTCCTAGTGCATGCTCACAATGTGAGTTAATGATTGTACAACATCTTTATTTTAGTATGACATACTTGAATGCATTACATGACTGGAAATAAAGATCGAGATTACTTCCATCATTGCAAAATCCACTTAGATTTATTATTACTTTTAATTGTTTAATTTTTTACTTTTTTCTTTAGTTAATATTTTCATTTATTGTTATTTATAATTCCTATCATTAAGCAAAATGAGTACAACTAATTGCAAGTGCTTAAGTGCAATTACTTGGTAACCTAGTAGTGTATTGTTTGGTAAGCCCAGTGACGTATGCTTGGCAATCCCAATGGTAGTTACATGAAGTCCAAGGCATGTGTGGGTGATTAGGAACAAATATTCATTACACGTAAGCTAGTTTAGGTTCTACTTTTCACTATTAATTAGCTTAATTAATTTATCTCTTTATTGTCATTAGGAGCAACATAGGGCTAGACAACATCAATCATATGCCTTACTTTGGACTAATCATATGTGACAAAGCTACCACTAGTCCAAGTGAAAAGATAGTGAACTATAATCAAAGCATAACAATTTAGATGCACAACTAGTCCCATTCACAAAATTCAATCGGATTGTGTGTGAATGCTTGTGATTCGTGTGGTTGGACGTAGGGGTACCTCACCATCATCATCCTTGATTTTTCAAACTCAACATTATCTCATAATCTATATTACTAATAGCTCAAACAATATTTGTTAATTAAAAACATTTGAAAATAGTAGAAGTATAAATAGAAGGAAATATATCATCCTCAAATTTAAAAGGATTAAGAACAAGGTAGGAAGTTGTTGAAGAAGGTTGCATTTCTACCTACTAAAAATTACTATTATGTTTCTTTTTTAAAAGATATTGTTTCCTTACATCACAAAAAACTTTTTGATTTAGAAGAGAACAAATCCTAATAACATGGCCTTTGTAATGATAATAGTTGCACTATTTTTGCAAATTATAGTATTGAATTTTCTAGGAAAAATGTTGTTGATTTACCTTGAGCTTTAATTTTATCTTCCTTTGTTCTAAATTAAGTTATACAAAATAATATGTACACTAAATATCATCTAATAAAGTTTTAAACTCTATTGTGAGGGTTATGCAAATATTACCAACATTTTTACATTCAACAGTAAAAAATAAGTTAAATATTTTCTCATTCAATCCAACAAGTATTTTACAATAATTAGGATCAATATCCACTTTACATTTTTGAGTAAAAAAAGCATTGTGATGATCTATAAAAACTTTAAGATCCAAATCTTTCTCAATGATTTTAGAATTTGCAACTACAACAAGCAAAAATGATTGAGAAAATAACATGAATGCAAAACACCAATTCCATAGCATTTAAGAATATGGCTAAAATGACAAGTGTAAAAACATTATTTTAGAGAATAAAGTTGATAATTTGTAGAAATATATATAAGTTGATCAATTCTATATTTTGGTGTGTTAAAACTTGAAAAATGAAAATATATATATAATTTATTGATATATACAAGCGTGTCGCAGATAAAGAACATCTTGAATGATAATGTGTTCAAAACAAGAGTATTGCTAAATTTGAGATAAGTACGAGGAGCATATTGCACTTGAGTGGCGAATTATGGATCAAGAAGAAAAAGTTAAGAAGTTGTTTCAGATGAGCTCAAGAGATTCATAATGTAGTAAAGTCGATTCAAAAACGTTAAGACTCAATTTTTTCTAGTCTTGGATGTAGGTTGGATCCTCAAACTAAGTGTGGACATCACGAAGTATGGATGTTTCAACAAAGGCTTAACTAGATTCAACAAGAGTTCTCAACTCAAGGTGAATGTTCCACTTGAAAAATGGATGTCCTAAGTTAGGACATCCATGCAAAATGTGTCAAATTTAGGGTGGATGTCTAGTCTAATCTAGGACATCCTACTAGAATTAAAACTAGTTACACGGTTGATATCCAAGCTTTGAATGGGATGTCCTAGGTATTTGTTATGCAAAATATAAAAAATCATTAGAATCATTTAATTCACTCTGGTTTGATGTAGAGTTGTTGGGAAAGTTTGAAAATGGCTTGGTTACGAAAGAATTTGTGTTGTTTACACTTAGTACCACTTACCTTGGCATTCACACATCTATGGCTATATGAACACTCTTAATCTCTATGCATTAATTTGATATATTGGTTTGGGGCTAAATTCATTTATAGAAAAGCCTTATCACTATTTATCATTTACTCTTCTAAGGTTGGAATGTCATTTGTGCATTGATTCTTTCTCTTTTTATTGCATTTAGAATTCTCTAAGTGGTTTTTTAATCTTGATGGTTTCTTGCAGAGTTATTACAACAGAAATTTTTTTTGATGAGGAATGATTTGAAGATGGAAAATACTAATGTCTTTCAAATTGTATAGAATTTGAAGAATTATAAAGCTTTTAATTTTATTTTACTTCATGATTTATAGAAATCCCTATCAAAACATATTACTTCACAATACATATTTCTACAAATGTAGAGACTCTAAAAAATTCTAAAGCTTTGGATTTTGTTTTACCTGATGATTTATAGGAATCTCTTTCAAGAGATGTTACTTTGCAATACATGTTTCTATAAATTATTTTATTTTTTCAGCCAAATAACAGTTTTACATTAATGATTTAGGCTATCATTGAATGCCATGAAATTAATGTTTTGCATGCTTATTATTTTTACAAATCTTTTTTGCTTATTAAACTTGCTAATTCTGAAATGGTTGAAAATTCATTGAATTTTAAATATTTTATGTCAACATAATATTTTTATTGCTTAAGAATGGAAAGTGGATTTTGATTCATATTCTTCTAAATACTCTAAAACTCCTTACTGGGTCAAATTAGAAAATCTTCTCTTATTTTTCAAAATGCTAAAAGTGAAATTATTGGCAACATTGGCACAATCCTAAAGACATAGTTAAAAACATTACTAGATAGTATGTTGTGCATATTATTTTGTAAATATTGATTTATCACATAGGAAGACAGAATTAAAACTCAAGGCTGGTAATAAGTGTTTTTCCTAGAAAATTACATACTCTAATTTTCAAGGATGTTGTAGCTATTATCATCGTGAAGGTCATGTTTTTGGAATCTATTTTATTTTCAATAAAAAAATGTTCATGAGGAAAAGAAATAAAAATATTAAAAAAACATAAATAATGGTAGTTTTCAACAAGCACATATGAAATGTTCTTTAACAAGTTCCTAAATTTTTATTAATCCTTTTAACTGTAAAGGTGCTAGTGAACTCCTGATATCTAAAGAAATTTTCTCTTCAAATTTTTTTTTAGCAAGGATCAACAATAAAAATGCCAATGTAGATGGATTTTACTTAGTGCAAAATAAGAAAAAGAGGCCTATAGATATACTTTCAATTTAAAAACCTTAAAGGTATCTCTTTCTCTCTTTACTTCTAGTACTATTCCAAAGGTTTTTTTTATCAAATAATGTTTTTTCACTTATTAATAACATGAATTGTGAGATAAATGTTGAGCATGAAAAATCAAAGATGAGGGCCTCCTCCCCCACTTCTTAATTTTAGTTTTGTCCTAGAATGTTTGGTGATTTTTTGATAGGTCCTGAGCAAAAATTATTTGGGAGTATATTTCAAATTGATATTTATCTCTAGATTTTTTGTATACAAGAAATTAAGATTTTAGTGCATGATATTAGTTTTGTTGGTAAATGCACTTTTAAAAACTACATTATTTTGTATGCTACTCATGAGGCTAATAAAGGAGGTGTTGCTATTCTTGTTAATAAAAATTAGACTTGAAAAGTTTTAATTTTTAGTTGTCGTAACCTTGAACAAGTTATTCGGGTTACATAGGTGTGCACATGGTATCATGTGTGTGTAGTTACATAGGTGTGCACATCTCATTGGTATAGTTGTGTATTAATTCACTTATGTTATATTTGATGTGCCTCTTATAAGTACTAATGAGTTGTATTTTCCTATGTTGTACTTGCAAGTGCTCTAGGCATTAAGGTGTAGTCCACCTTAATTCTAGCCTTCATCATTACTACTTTTGGACTTTCAAGTGATGCCAAAGAGTATTTTCAAAGGTGGCATCATTACATTTGATAATAGAGTTGTGATTTGTGGTTCAAGATTGGTGGTGGTTTGTTTTTTATTTCTTGAGATTTCTGGGTAACAATGATGCACAAGAAGAAGAGAAAAGAGAGCATGTGATGTAACCTCTGAATGTAAAAACTTACAAGATGACAAAGAGGTGCTTATTGGGGAGCATAAGAATTACTTCCTCGACAAGGCACAAGAGTTGTAGAGGTAGCTTCCTAAATCAACATTGTACTGACCTAAATCGTCGGTGCAAGGCTGGAAGGGAAACAAACACCAAGAGATCGTTGGATAGCCACAGTTGACTCTACCTTCGCTTGAGGGCAAGCTGGAAAAGGAACGAAGGAAGAGCACCTTGGATGGTTCGCACGCAAATCAACCAAGGACTTCCCCAAGCGTAAGCTATGGCTAGCACTTGGGTTATCGTAAACGGTGTAAACGGAATATGAACAATGATATGAAATGTAAATAAAGTGTACTGAATTATGAATAAAGCGTAAACAAAGTTATATTGTAAATAGAAGATAAACTGTAGTAAATAATGTAAATGAGAGGCAAAAATGAAACTGTATTGTATTGTTTTTAAATAAGAATATGCACCTGTCAAAGCGTAGTTGCACAAGTGTGGACGGCAAGTCAAACGCCTAGCCCCGGAATGATGTGACGATGAAATGTGATTAATGTGAGAAGAAATCGGAAGCCAAAAATCGGATGTGCATCACCAATTCCTCCAATCTTTGCCTCTTTCAATCTTCTTCTCTCTCTTATCGCTTTTGCCTTTGCTTCTTTTTGCCTCTTTTGTCTTTGTTCTTCTCTTGTTGTTCTTGTCTCTCTTGTTTGTTGCTTGTTCTTGTTTGTTGTTCTCCCCTCCAATTTGTGTGAATTGGTAGGGTATTTATAGGTTTGGGCTAGGGTTTTGGCTAGGGTTTGCTTTGACTAGGTTCAATGTATCCATGCTTGAAAGTTGTACATGAGTTGTACGTGTGTTGGAAATTTTGCTTTTCTTGGCTAGGTTCAATGTATTTTACAACTTATGGGTCATTCCAGCCCATAAAAACACAAATAATTTTAGAAATACAAGCCCTTGAGTGATAAAAATAAAATAAAATAAATTTAAAAAATTTAAAAAGATTTAGCTCCAACTCTGGCCCGCTTGGAAAATTATATTTCTTTTTTTTCTTTTTGCGGAATATTTGGCCTGATTTTGCATGGGCTTCTTTGCTATTTTATAGATTTCTTGAAAAAGAAAATCAAGAAGGATTAACACCACCTCGCTTGTCTAGCATCCAGCGCGACTTGCAGTGTGACTTGCAGTGTGGCCTCCAAAACTTGCAATTTTGGGCTGAAATATGGAATTTTTAAAGGCTGGGACCCATAGTTATCAATAGTGGACCTTGAGGATGACTTACACCCTTAAAATCAAGTCATTTTGGCTGAGTTTTGGGGCTCTAAAAATTGGTGACGCTAATCCTTACGTTGTGCAGCGTCTGAAAAATAACCCCAACATCACCAAGTCAAAATGGCACATTTGAGGCCCGAATCTTGATTTTCTGGAGGCTGGGAATTGCTGGGGACCTTGGTGAAGGTCATGGGGGGTCCTTGTGCTTGATTTCAGCCTATTTTGACTGAATTTTGGGGCTCCAAAAGTTGGTGACGTTGATCCTTACGCTGTGCAACGTCTGCACAATGTACTTAGCCAAAATTGCACTTTTTGACCTTGAAATTGATGATTCTTGACACCGACACTTGCCGTCGTGATCTATGGGCCCCAAGGGGACCTTGCTTAGCAGTGAGGGGTCATCTCGTTGTGGCACTCTTATGATGAAAGGTTGCTTAGCAGTTTTTGTTGCTGCGTCATGCCAGTTTAACATCTTAGCGGATGATGTCTGTGGAGCCTTGACCACAAAGGGTGTTGTGGGTGCCTGGGGTGGTACCTTGATAACAAAAGGAGGCCTCTTATTTGTGGAGGCTAGGGGAATCCTTGCCCTACTGGGAGGCACACAGATCACAAAAGGCCTTCGCGGGACGTCTTGTCTGTTTTCCATATGGATAGTATTAATCACATATGAGGCATCGTTGATTTTGGTATTGAGAGGATCTTTATAGACCGCCATGGATTGATTTTGGGGCCTTACTGGGTTTGTCTTGTCAAATGCTACCTCACCACCATCTATCATGCGTTGTATGTCTTGCTTTAATGCATAGTAGTAATTAGTCCCATGACCACACCGTTGATGATACTCACAAAACCTATCGAATCTAAAGCCTTTTGGGATAGGGGGTTCATTGGGTGTTGCTAAGGCTGGATTTTTGGCCAATTCGCAAAAGCGATCATGTCTTTGTGAGGCCGCAGGAGACATTTGTTTATGTTGAATTAACCCAGCCTTTAGAAGTTGTTCAAGCATTTGTGAAGGCTTCATGGGCAATGGTGTGTACTGAGTAGGGTCTTTTCTTTCAAAGGTACGTGCATGACCTATGTTGTTATTTCTATTTGAGGAGCTTTCAGGTGTATGAGTGGGTGTTGTTCTTTCATAGTTGTTTGGGATAGTGGGTTGTTTTCCCTCAGCCACTACTTCTACCATTGTTTCGGGTTTATCTTTCCTTATATGTTGGCTTCTAAAGTCTGAGTAGGCTGGGTCATTACTTGTTTGTGCTGCTTCTTCTATGTCTTTGATTTGTACAAATTCCTGGCTCAATGTGCGGGCTTTTAGGTAGTAAAGTTTTGACTTAATAAAGTCATTCACGGCTGACTTAAGGATAGTGAGTAAATATGTTTCGGGGATAGGTTCATGAAGTTCATTTAAGGCTGCACTCCACCTTTGGATAAATTTCTGCGCTGGCTCTAATGGCGCTTGTTTAATTTGAATCAAGCTATCTAATGTGGCTTCAGGTTTCAGATTGTATTTGAAACGGGTGACAAATTGATGCAACAAATTCTCTAAAGAAGATATGGAGCTACGGGGTAAAGATCGGTACCAGTCTAAGGCTTTTCCGGTTAAGGACATTGCAAACACTCGCAAGATTACATGGGGCCATGCTTGAAGTAAAAGGCTTTCAGTTCTAAATGTCACTAGGTGGGCATTTGGGTCCCCTTCTCCATTGTACTTGGTCAGTTGAGGTAATGAGACTCCTTTTGGCAAGGTCAAGGGTGGAACTGAGGGGTCAATTGGGTCATCTTGATAGAAATCTAGTACCTTGACTTCCTCATTGTTGAAAGTTTTAAGGCGTTTTAATTCTTCTGCCAACGAGTGCATCATTTTTTGTGTGTCTGCCCATTCTTGGGCGGTAGGCAAACCAATGGATTGAGTTGATTGTGGATGATAATGGTTTAATTGTTGCATTGTTTGTGGAAAAGCAGGTTGTTGGGCTAACATTTGTTGTGGTGGGATGGTATTCGGGACTGAGACTACTGGTGGAACCCACTGCCCAGCCACATGTTGTGAGGCAACACCTTGAACATGTTGGGTAGGAGTAATCAATGGTGCCCTATGAATTTGCATCTGGGGTATGTAATGGGTGGATGTGGAAGTTGGTATGACTGATGGTATTCCAATTACTTGAGGTTGGAGGATTGACCCTGCGTTGGTTTGGGGGAGTTGTTGGGACTGCACTGGTGGAGGAATGATGGAAGTGGATGCATCAGAGTGAATGTTATTGAGCACGGAGAAGATAGGGATGGAATGGGGAACAGGTGCTTGAATGTTTGTGGATGAAGAAGGAAACATAGTTTCTTCTAGGAAAGGATGGGATAATAGGTTTGTGTGGGCATGGGGGCTAACAGTATGGTATGGTTCTCCATGTTCAGATTGGGCTGCAAAGTCATCTTCTTCGTCTTGAGGCTCTATGGGAGGTAGTTGTAAGGCTTGATTTATAGCCATAAGAAGTTAGCATATGAGTTTATGATGGTGTTCAGAGAGTGGGATTATGTCAAATGCTGAAGGGATGAACTCATGACCTCCTTTGTGGACAAGTTGATAGTTTTGTTTTGCTTCCCTTTCCACACGATTGATAGGCAAGTTGGCTTGGATTTTTACACAAATGAAGTTATATTGTTTAGGGCTTAGTGTGGCTCGCTTTGGTTGGATTGTGGTATCAAACATGTTAGGTATTGATGTAGAAGGTTGATTTGGATTCATATTCACAAATTGGGTTGTGAAAGTTGCTATTTGTAGAAAATGGCTAACTTTGAAAACTAAAAAATAAAAAAAAATAAAAAAAAAATGACTAAATCTGCCAGTAACAAGAAAATGGATAAGTGTAAAAAATGAAAGAAAAAAAAATCTAAGTATAAAAATGCAGAGAAAAAAAAATGCTAAGCGTGAAAACTGTTAAAAATTGCCAACTCTAGCGCTACACTCACTATGCTGGAGCTTGCTATGCTCTGAGAAATCGTTATGCTCTCTAGAACATCCATAGTTTTGAAAAAAATGTAGACAGAAATGGTTTAGGCCCTCCTTCTAGCACCAAAAACTGTGCTGACCTAAATCGTCGGTGTAAGGCTAGAAGGGAAACAAACACCGAGAGATCGTTGGACAACCACAGTTGACTCTACCTTCGCTTGAGGGCAAGCTGGAAAAGGAACGAAGGCAAAGCGCCTTGGATGGTTCGCACGCAAATCAACCAAGGACTTCTCCAAGCGTAAGCTATGGCTAGCGCTTGGGTTATCGTAAACGGTGTAAACGGAATATGAACAACGATATGAAATGTAAATAAAGTGTACTGAATTATGAATAAAGCGTAAACAAAGTTATATTGTAAATAGAAGATAAACTGCAGTAAATAATGTAAATGAGAGGCAAAAATGAAACTGTATTGTATTGTTTTTAAATAAGAATATGCACCGGTCAAAGCGTAGTTGCACAAGTGTGGACGGCAAGTCAAACGCCTAGCCCCGGAATGATGTGACACAATGATGTGACGATGAAATGTGATTAATGTGAGAAGAAATCGGAAGCCAAAAATCGGATGTGCATCACCAATTCCTCCAATCTTTGCCTCTTTTAATCTTCTTCTCTCTCTTGTCGCTTTTGCCTTTGCTTCTTTTTGCCTCTTTTGTCTTTGTTCTTCTCTTGTTGTTCTTGTCTCTCTTGTTTGTTGCTTGTTTTTCTTGTTTGTTGCTTGTTTTTCTTGTTTGTTGCTTGTTTCTCTTCTCTTGTTCTCCCCCCAATTTGTGTGAATTGGTAGGGTATTTATAGGTTTGGGCTAGGGTTTTGGCTAGGGTTTGCTTTGACTAGGTTCAATGTATCCATGCTTGAAAGTTGTACATGAGTTGTACGTGTGTTGGCAATTTTGCTTTTCTTGGCCAGGTTCAATGTATTTTACAACTTATGGGTCATTCCAGCCCATAAAAATACAAATAATTTTAGAAATACAAGCCCTTGAGTGATAAAAATAAAATAAAATAAATTTTAAAAATTTAAAAAGATTTAGCTCCAACTCTGGCCCGCTTGGAAAATTATATTTCTTTTTTTTGTTTTTGCGGAATATTTGGCCTAATTTTGCATGGGCTTCTTTGCTATTTTATAGATTTCTTGAAAAAGAAAATCAAGAAGGATTAACACCGCCTCGCTTGTCTAGCATGCAGCGCGACTTGCAGTGTGACCTGCAGTGTGGCCTCCAAAACTTGCAATTTTGGGCTGAAATATGGAATTTTTAAAGGCTGGGACCCATAGTTATCAATAGTGGACCTTGAGGACGACTTACACCCTTAAAATCAAGTCATTTTGGCTGAGTTTTGGGGCTCGAAAAATTGGTGACGCTAATCCTTACGCCGTGCAGCGTCTGAAAAATAACCCCAGCGTCACCAAGTCAAAATGGCACATTTGAGGCCCGAATCTTGATTTTCTGGAGGCTGGGAATTATTGGGGACCTTGGTGAAGGTCATGGGGGGTCCTTGTGCTTGATTTCGGCCTATTTTGACTGAATTTCAGGGCTTCAAAAGTTGGTGACGCTGATCCTTACGCTGTGCAACGTCTGCACAATGTACTTAGCCAAAATTGCACTTTTTGACCTTGAAACTGATGATTCTTGACACCGACACTTGCCGTCGTGATTTGTGGGCCCCAAGGGGACCTTGCTTGCTCCATGGTGGGCTGCTTGAAGCCGTTTCAGAGGTTCTGAAGTTGTCTAGAAGTGTTGCTGAAATTTTTGTGGTGTTTCAAACATTATGATAATTAGTTACTTACTAGTGTTAGAATGGATTAAGATTATCAATGATCTTGTGGATAAGCTATATGTTCCATTTCTACAAGAACTAAATTTAAGAGCTAAGAAGAAGATCTCTATACTCAAAATTTTGTGATATGGAATCAAGTGGAATGGATGGAAGATATTATTGATGACATTTATGTTTCTATCAATGACATCTTGCAAAGAATGATGACCCTAAAGGCATAGGTGGATAAGTTCATAGTAAGGAACAAGAAACTAGAAGACTATTTGGCTATTCATGCAAAGGTAGTCACATCTAGTTCAAGATAACCAACCCATAACTTCCAAGACAAATAATCCAATGTCTATAAAGGTGATCATGATGACAAGCTCCTAGATGCCTTAATCTTTGAAATGAAGTACTTTCTTGACATAAATGAATATCCAGTGGAGATGAAAGTTAGCATCAGTATTCAATTCTTGGGAGAAGTTGCTCAAACCTAGTGGCTTAGCATTATCTAAGAGATGAAATTAGGGATAGCTTGGAGGATATTTGAGACAAGGAATGATGTATTTATTTTACAAAAAAGGAAAGTATAACTATGAAAAAATGTATATAACATTCATGTAATAAAAGACTTCAAGAAAACTTCTAGGCTTCCAAGATGCAATATTTCCATCATACGATTGAAAGAAGCAATTTTGCATCTCAAGTGCATTTTAAATGCTATATAAGAACTAGCTCACATCATACAATAGAGAGAGTTACAATAGTTTTGGTGTTCTTTTTGTTAAGTTCACATGTTCTATTTTGTTGATCACTGTTAGGTTAGTCTTGAGGGGTTTTTAAGAGAGTTTCTGATGAGCTATGATATTGCATATGCAATATTGCATTTTCCATATGATATTGCATACGCAATAGCGTGTCCTGCCTTATCTTCTATAAATAATAGGCGGTGCCCTTTGTTTCAAGGAGTAAGACTTAGACCCTTAGCCAAACTCTTGTAGTTTAGTCATCCTAGAGTTAGAATCATTTCTATGTGCCTGCAGTAGGAGTCATAGATTGAATGGATCTTTATTTGAGAAATTTATACCTAAGCACACATTTGTGTATGGCAATAAAGATAAACCTTACAACATACATATTAAGCTAATCAGTAATTAATTATTATTGAATGTTTAATGCTTTCCTAGTTAATTAATCTCTCTCTCAACCCTCGACTCTTTTAGTTACGTACACTTTGTACGATTGCTTTGACCATGCATGTAGCGCTTGGTAACCTAGTAACGATTAGTGTTTGGTAACCCCAGTAATGTTGCACTGGTTCAGGATGTGTACAACAAGTGGGAACAGATACTAGTGTTAGGAACATTTAGAACTTAGTTAATAAATAGTTAGTGTAAGTTAGTTACTTAGCTCTCTCCACCTTTCCCTTATTAGCAAAAGACATAAAAATGCAAAAAACTATAAAAATCACATACCTCAAGCTTACTTAACCATACAACCATGAAAATACAAGTTTGGAAGGACAACGATTGATTAACCCTGAGTGTTCCATTAGGGCATGTAAGCACTTAGTCCTTGGAGTTCAACTAGATTGCATGTGAAACACTCATATTCGTATGGTTCATTGTAGGGGTACCTCGCCACTCATCATTTATGCCATTGCTGGGGACTTAATTGTTTGTGAGCTACGTAGAACATAGGAAATCATTCATATCATTGGAACACTAGAAAAAACCTTTAGGGTTAATCAAGGAAAGATAAGACAACGGTAAATCGCACATCAAACAAGATAAAATGTCTTCTTCTTCACATAAGAGCACTTCACTGCCTAGGACTAACACAAGAGACAGTCAGGGACATAACACATGTAACCAAGATTTGTCAATTCCTCAACAATTTTGTGTGGTATATACTCATCCCGATGAGTATGTACTAGATTTCACCTTTATTATCCACCACGATGAACAAATGCATTGGAGAGACTTGGAGGGTACCATAGTGTTGCCTCCAGACCGATCAGTCCCCAACATGCTTCTTTGTGCTCTCTCATGAATAGGCATGTTGCTTTTGTACACAGAATATGTTGCATGTGATCATGACACAAGGGACTACCATCCCACAGAAGCGCAACGTCAAAGGGACTTGTGACAAGAGAGATACCATACATCCTTGAAGGGTAAATGACCCCATAACACTCCGCATGTCTTGAGCAAAATTGAGGGTGGTTAACCTACTTCAATGGGGTCTCCACAAAATGATGTTCCTCCTTCTAATGATGGTTAGGAGGTGGTGTATCGGAACCTTCACTCCACTATTCACAACCATAGTTCTGATACCCACGAACACAAAGTGTTCAAAGAAGGAACACAAATGCACGATAAGAGTGGACGTTCTAATCATGATCACGATCATGGCTGAGACCACCGAAGAGAAGGTACAAAACACCATCATGGCAATGGTTCTCCTTCTTCTTCACCTTCATCATCACATTCACCCTCTCCTTCAGTGTTCAAATGTAGTCATAAGGAAACCAATCGTGAGGATAAAGGAAAACAAAGTCAAAAACATTGAAGAGATAGTCGAGAATGAGGACGAGGACACTCTAAGGAATCAAGGCATAGAAGAAGGAAGAGTAGGGAATTGCGTAGACACCATAGAAACTATGAACTAGATGATCATGAAGAACCCCTACTCATAACTAGAAGCATGCTAGATATAATGGAGGTTGTAAGAGTTCTCACAAGGCACCAAAAGGATAGTAGGATCAAGAGGTTAGACATGGCCAACATCCCACAATTTGAAGGGGGTTACAGTGCTGATCCTCAAAATCATTTACAAGAATTCCACTATGCATGTCCCTTGTAGAACATAGAAAATGAATGGAAAAAATTGAAGTTGTTCCCAAGGACACTAGTGAAAGAAGCTAAAAGCTGGTACCGGTCCTTAGAACCGGAATCCATTCGGAGGTGGAGTACAATGTTAGAACTATTTAATGATAAGTACCAAATGTACTCCTGAGTATCTAACCTACGAAAGCAAATCCAAGGATGAAAGCAAGGAAATCATGAATCCCTGGATGCTGCCATGGGTTGCTATTACACACTGTTACATCATTTCCCTAGCCATGGTTATTCACAATGGGATCAACTACACCATCTCGTGGATGGACTTAGGTATGAAACAAGAAGAACCCTTGGGATGTATGCCCAAGGAAGGTTATCAGATCTTAGGTCTCATCAAATTCATAGATTGCTAGAGCAAGTAGCCAAAGAAGAAGGTGAGCTACAAAAGAGAGAAAGTGTGGAAGAATACAACTGAGATCCTTCCCTTCAAAAAGGGGAGTGAGATTTTGTGAGGAGGAGGAAGAGTTACCACTCAAAGATATGGTGAATAGGAAAACCTTGCCACTCCAAAAGTTAACAACAAAAGTATTGACAAAGGTAGAACAAATGTGGGACTCCCTAGATAGTAGGTTTGAAACTATTCTTAAAATTGTAGAGGAGTCTAGAGAGCGAGGTAGTGATCTTGACAAAAAGAAAAAGAGAGAAGTGGAGAATGCATGTAGTAAGGGTAAGGGTAAAATGGCCATCACAGAAGAGGTTGTGGATTCAAACATAGACACTAATGGTGGATTTGAGATATGCCAATATGACCATCCTAAGGGATGTTTCCTAGTGATCTCACATCTACAAGAGTCTGGGGTGTATGCACTCAATCCACGACTTAATAAACAGCAAACACCCTAATGGTTACCTTATCCCCAAGGTAACCCAAGGCAATTCCACCAACCTTCAACATATTATCCAAGTGAAACTCCACCACAACTTGTTGAGCAACATCAACAGTGGTAATACCCAAAGTCATGGAGGATGGCACCATGAAGGCAACAATACCCCTACTAGCAATCGGACCCATATGGCTATTACATGCAAAACCTTATCTCTCCACGTGACTCTGTTAGTCACGTTACACCACAACATCACTAGCAAGCTTAGGAGTATTATAGAAATCCTTCTCCTAGGGTAGATAACCCACAAACATACCATCCTCTAAATCCATCTGCAACTCTCACACCAATAACTCCATTACCATCTGCTCCAACAATGCAAGGGGAACTCCCTACTCAACCAGAGCAATGTAATTCCATGAGGGCTATGAATCTTCAACCCACTATTGGTACTAACAACCATATGAAGAAAAGACCTTTCTTCAGAACCAACAGTCCAACCAAGCCCTCACAACCACAAGCGGTTGAACCTCTAAACATCTCTCCATCAAATAAGGCTTCAAAGCTCCCTTCAAACCAAATACTGAGCTCAACGCATATGGTTATGTTAACACATGCCATTACTAACTGGATTAAGGTTGGCCACCTTCCCAGGAAATTTTCTAATCCTGGAAGCCCCTAATCTATCTCCAAATTACTGGGGATGAGCCATGCAAAGCTCTTCTGGACTCAAGTTTCGGAGTCAACTTAATATCACAAGAGATGTACAAAGCCTAGAACCTACCTCCATTAAGGAAGAGCAATATCTATCTTGTGCTAGCCGACTAGTCCATCATTATCCCCTTGGGACTAGTGGAGGACATTGTTACCACTATGTGTGGGTGGTCGTACCTAGGTGATTTCCTAGTGATACAAGTAAATAATGATAAAGGAGACTTCCCGATAATAATGGGAAGGGCATGGCTAAGTACTATAGATGCAAGCCTAGGAATCTATGATCTTTTCCTGGAAATATCCAAGAAGAACACCTTTGGAAACATTGATAAGAAGAAGGTTCCATGCATCGCATACAATGATATAGGGGCAATTGCCTATAGAGATCATGGGTTGTGAAAAGTTTAGCATTGCTTGCATGCAACTAGTGTGCACAAGACATTAATATATAAAAGTGCCTGTATGCAGCAGCCACATGACAAGAAGACACCGAGTGGTTGATGGCTTCTCAAGAGAGCAACTCACTAACGTGCATGGAACTAACTGAGGGAATAACTAGTGCTTACATCAAAAGCATAGATGTACTAGAGCAAGTCCGTGTCCAACTTCTAAGCCTTAAACTTGAAAACATAAGCTAGAGTGATGAGACACGATATGCATAGGCCACGATATCGCATACGCGATATCACGGTCCGTCGCCAAATCTATAAATAAGAGGCAGCACTCCCCTCATTTGACATTCTAGGCATAAAGTAACAAAGCTCTGGTGGATTGAACACCCCAGAGATAGAATATTTTCCATGTGTCTGTAGTAGGAGTCCCCCAAGTGAACGGTTCTTTATTCGAGCGGCTTTGTACCTAAACGCAATTTGTGTACAGCAATAAAGACGAGCTTTGTGGATAAACCTTGCAGTGCATGGATAGGTTTATTTAATGTTATTTATTGCTTTCCTAGTAAAGCGACATGAGTACAACTTGGTTATGAGCATTGACGAATGTGTATGGCTAGCCAAGGAATCGGCTACTCATTGCGATTAGATTCTCTCACCCTTATCTCATAAAACATGGGACAAGTACGACTTGATTACGAGCATCTATGGATGTGTACGACTAGTCAAGGAATTAGTTGCTTGTCACACTTAGGCTAGTTAGGTGCCTCAGTACGACTGCTTCAAGCACGTGCGTTACGTGTGGTAATCCTAGTAACGATTAGCATTTGGTAGCCATAGTTGTAGAGTGCAGGGTGTGTATGGCAAGTGGGAATGGATGTTGACGCTAGGACTTAGTGTTGTAGTTAGAATTAGTTTTAGTCTCTCAACCCTTCACCTCTTAGCATAGGAGATAAACCAGAAAATACCAAAAAAATCATATACCTCAGACTTACTTAACCATACACTGTGACAACAACAAGTTTGGGAAGACAACGATTGATTAACCCCAAGTGTTCCTTGCCGCGTTTAGGCATTTAGTCTACGGAGTTCGACCAGATCACGCATGCTACACTCATCATAGGGGAAGTTGGAAATTCCTAAAAAATCTAAACAAAAGCCCCTAGATTTGAAACCATTGCCCACTAGTTTGGAATATATGACCCTCGAAAATGAAAAATCGATCATCATCAATGCAAGACTTGTTTCCAAACAAAAAGAAAGACTACTAAAAGTGATAAACAAGTGGTCAAAATCCTTTTCCTGGTCATATCCCTAATTAACTGGAATAGATCCTAGGATATGCCAACATAGGATTTACATTGAACCCTCCCTGAAACCTTGAAAACAACTACAGAGGTGATTGAACCCAAAATTGAAGTAAGTAGTAAAAGAAGAAATAGAACAACTTCTTAAGGTTGGGTTCATATATCCCATTGCTGATAGTGAATGGGTTAGCCCTTTGGTAATCATGTTGAAAAAGGAAGGAAAATGAAGAGTGTGCATAGATTTTATGTTGCTAAATATGGCAACATTTAAGGATCAGTTTCCATTGCCATTCGTTGACCAAGACTTAGACACCATAGCAAGGCATTGCTATTATAGTTTTCTGGATGGCTATAATGGGTACAACCAAATATGAATAGCCCTAGAAGACCAAGCCAAGACAATGTTCACCAGTCCTTGGGGAACATTTGCATATAAAAAAATGCCATTTGGCCTGTGCAAAACCCCTACCATTTTTCAATGCCTATTTCTAAGCATATTCCAATAGTAAATAGGGAATAGAGTAGAAATATTTATGGACGACTTCTCCACCTATGGAACAAGTTTTGATCAAGCCTTCGACCAACTAGAGCAAGTGCTGAAAAGATGTGTAGAAACTAATTTAAGGCTTGACTGGCAGAAAAGCCATTTAATGGTCCAAGAAGGCATAGTACTTGAGCACAAAGTTTCACATGTAGGAATAGAGGTAGACCCAGATAAAACTAGGGTCATCCAAGGAATCACCCGGCAACTGGAAACCATCAAAGATTTTCGATCATTCCTTGGACACATTGGCTACTATAGAAGATTCATTGAGAACTTCATCAAGGTTACCAAATCATTGGTAGAGCTAACAAAGAAGGACGTACCATTTGAGTGGACCAAGGAATGTGAACAAGCATTCTAAGATTTGAAATAAAAGCTTTTAGAAACTCCCATTCTACAAGCTCCTGATTGGTCTAGACCATTCCACATAATGACTGATGCATCTAATTATGCTTTAGGAGCCATACTTACATAGTTAGATGACCAAAAACACCCTTACTACATCCACTATGCAAGTAGAAGTATCATCGGTGCACAATTTAACTACACAACTACAAAGAAAGAATTAATGGTTGTAGTGTTTGCATTGGATAAGTTTAGGCACTATGTGTTAGGTTACAAAGTGTTCATCCATATGGACCATAGTGCAATCCAATTCGTCATGAACAAGCCAATAGTTAGCCATCATATTATTTGGTGGCTGGTAGAATGGAGGGTCTGCAACATTGGATTCAACCTTTAGAACCCTTCGATATTTGGGAAATAGAATTTATGGGACCCATTACACCAATGTCCAATGAAAAAGCTTACATTGTAGTTTTCGTAGACTATCTAACAAAATGGGCTGAAGTAGCTGCTATTATAGACTGCACATCATCTACAACTGCATGATTTGTGCAACAACAAATTGTAAATAGGTTTGGTATGCCACATGAACTTATTTTAGATAACGGAACACATTTCATAGGTGCAACTTTTCATAAGTTAATGCAACGCTTAGGGGTTGAACATAAATTGACTACACCTTATCACCCCCCAAGCTAACGGACAAGCTGAGGTCACCAATACAGAGATCACTAAAATATTGACAAGGACAATTAGCAAGTATAGGTGAGATTGGAGCACTAAACTGAATGACGCTCTTTGGGCATACCGCTCCACTTGGAAACTCCCTATAGGCTACTCTCCCTATGAGTTAGTGTACAGAAAGCTTCCAACACTTCCAATTCAAATCAAGCTCTGTACTCTATCAATGGCTTGTGACCTCTACCTTGATCTTGATCTAGCACAAAAACAAAGGTTGGCAACTTTAAACGTGCTAGATGAAAATCGATTAGTTGCCTTGTCATCAAATGAGTTGCACAAGGCATATAACAAGCAATGTCATGACTTGAAGATTTAAAAGGTTAAGTATCAACCAAGAGATAAGGTTATCTATTGGAATCCCACACATGTGCCACAATGTACAAAATTTCAAACACTGTGGGAAGGACCTTACATTATTCATACAACCTTTCCTTCAAGGGCCATGACCATATACAAACCTGAGATCCCTAATAAGAGATTGTTAGTCAATGTTCAACAGACCAAACCTTTCCATGAACTTAGAATAGCTAGTGCACATACTACCTTTGAGAAGGGATGACCCTACTCATTATTTTGGATCTTCCCCTTCCAACATAGTTATGGGGGAGATGGCCATCTCTGCTAATCAATTGAGGCCCTTAGTTTCTTTTTAAGTTCTTTTTACACATTTTTTTTTACAAATTTATTTAACTTTTCTTGTTTTTGTTTTGCAACATCATTCATACTTTTTCATTTCTTTGTGTGGTTGTTTGTTATGTTAGGTTCGTCACCTAATAAGTGCTCTTGATGGTCGTATGAACTGTACTCTATTGATTGCTAATGTTTGGTTTTTACCTTGGAGTTATAATGTTGATACTAATGTATGGTTATTTTGATATAATAGGAAATGAGTCCATGTCATCCATGCATCCATGAATTTCTATGCTCTCTCTTGGCTTGGAATTGTACAGTCCCTTTCTTTAATAATAGAACTATTAACAAATTGGTGACTCGACATTTCTCAATCTAAGGAAGGACTTAAGGACTAAAAAGGGTGTGACTTCAAGGGGATTTGATGCATTTGTTCTAGCTATTCTCTTGGCTGCTTAGATGTTTTCTTCTTGGGTTTTCCCTACCATTCTAATGTTACTCCATTATTGATAAGTTGAGCCAATAAAAATAAGTCTTTGCATGGTGTGGTTCTCACCCAAAAAAAATTTAGAATTTAAAGCACACCCCTTAGAAAAAATAATCATTAGGGCTACAAGCACTGGTTATGGAACTAAAAAAACATGTTCCCTCTAACTAAGGCCCTCTCTCGCTTCCTACTTTTTCCTTTCTCATTTCCTCAGAATGGTGGTGACTCTTTAGCATAAGCATTTTTGTTACTTCAAGTGGATGGATTGGCCAAGTGTATTAATGCGACACACTAGATGTGGATCTTTTGAGGCTGAATTTGGAATGAGATCTACTTAGTCACATTAACCATACACACACAAGGGGCTGTACGCCCCCTTGTTCTTATGATTCCATTTCATTCTTTTCTCCTCATCATTCTTTTTCCACTTTCCACCTCATTGTCGATTGTATCAGTAGTCTATATTTTGGTTGATGCATTGTTTTCTTTTTGGTAAATTCTTGTGGTTAATACTTTAACTCTTGCTTCCGAATGACATTTTCAAAGCCTATGGACTCTTTGAATGTGGGTTTGTTAGGGCATTAAGGGCATGAGCCTACTTTGGGGAGGACCCACTCACATTCCTATTTGGTGCATCAGTTTACTTCTTTCCCTTAAACATTATTGCAATCAACAATTTTTTTGTTCATTCCCATATTTGACATCCATTTTATCAATGTTGTTGTTGTTTCTTTTCCTCCATCTTTTTGATTCCTTATATTTTTTCATTCTATCACTACCAAAGGATTGCTCTTAGTCATGGCAGTCCTGGTCCAATATTTTCAATTTTCCTAAACCCTACACCTTGGGTAGTTACTAGTGTTATATCTCTAGAATCCATATTAGCCATATCACAACTCAGCCAATGGACCTTACACCGAGGCAAGGTATCAACTGTATTTTGATTTACTTATCCTTGCTAATATGAGACTGTTTTGTGTGTGCAAATGGCAATCATGCAGGAATGGACTAGATTTGGAGGAAACACTCAGGATGGACTGGTGCTGGAATAGCTCTGCAAGTAACAAGATCGATGGTGTGGTTATAGATGAACAATGGAAGGTGCAATCCTGGCGTCGATAGCAACACGTCTTCTTCTTCTTCTTCTTCTCTCTCTCTCTTCTTTCTTAGCTGCCAAATAAGATTGGATGTCAATTGTGTATAGTGTTCATTATTGTAGTCATGAACACTAATATTGTCATGTATTGTAATGATTGATCTGTTCACACGTCATCCCATCCACTATTAGTTGTCATTCAAGTCAATAATCCCATACCTTCCCAATATTTTGTAAGGAACTCGAGCATGAGTTTTCATTTAGTCATGGGTGTATGATGAGCCGTGATATCGCATACGCAATATCGTGTCCTGGCTCATCTTTTATAAATAAGAGGTGGCACCCTTTATTTCAATGAGTAAGACTTAGACCCTTAGCCAATCTCTTGCAGTTTAGTCATCCCAGAGTTAGAATAATTTTTGTGTGCCTGTAGTAGAAGTCATAGAGTGAATGGATCTTTATTCGAGCAATTTGTACCTGAGCACACATTTTTGTACGGCAATAAAGATGAAATTTATGATAAACCTTGCAGCATACATATTAAGCTAATTAGTAATTACTTATTGTTGAATGTTTAATTTTTTTCTAGTTAATTAATATCTCTCTCAACCTTCTAATCTTTTAGTTAAGTACACTGAGTATGATAGATTTGAGTATGCTTGTAGTGCTTGGTAACCCAATAATGATTAGCATTTGGTAACCCCAGCAGTGTTGCACTGGTTCAGGATGTGTACAACAAGTGGGAATAGATACTGATGTTAGAAACATTTAGAACTTAGTTAATGAATAGTTAGTGTAAGTTAGTTACTTAGTTCTAACCACCTTTCCCTTATTAGCAAAAGACATAAAAAGGAAAAAAGCTATAAAAATCACATACCTCAAGCTTACTTAATCATACAAATGTGACAATACAAGTAAGTTTGGGAGAATAGTGATTGATTAACCCTGAGTGTTCCATTAGGGCGCGTAACCTCTTAGTCCTTGGAATTCGACCAGATCAAGTGTGAAATGCTCGTATTCGTATGGTTATGTGTAGGGGTACCTCGCCACTCATTAGTTTATGTTCCAAATATTTTTAAATGGTCATTTATTCAAGCCTACATTTCTCTCAATGTGAAAACATGATAGGGTAGAAAATTTATTAATGAATATTTCAAGTTTGCAACCATGTTAATCCATCATGGTGTTCACACCTAGTGCACATCAGATTTTCTTGTGTAAATGAGAGAAAACATGCCCATCTATTTATAGGATGGAGGACATCCTAAGGGTTGGATACAAACGTCTACCTACTAGGCATCTTTCTCATAAGGGAGTGGTTAGGTGATACTTAAGAAAGTCACATGGGAGTGGTTAGGTGACACTCAAGAAAGTCATATGGGAGTGGTTATGCGAGACTCAAGAAAGTCACATGGAAGTGGTTAGGTGAAGGTGACAAACCTTAAGAGGATCACATGGGAATGAGAATGACAACACTTAAAAGAGTCACATGGACCTAATTAAATGACTTTTTTGTTCCTTAGCCATTAATATGAAGCACATTGTCAATGTAAAAACTCATTTGATCTTATTTTGCATAATTCCTATATTTTAGCTAGCAAAAGTCTTTAAGAATAAACTTTTTATACATCTACCATTTTACATATGTTGAGCTAATAAAAAAAACACAACCATACTATAGCTACTAATGTAAAAATTTATGTTTGATTCAGACCAAAGAAATTATCGGTCCACAAGGTATTATTAATTTTTACAAAAGAAAACAAATTAAAGTTTAAGTATTTAATAAAGTACTAAGGTCACATGTACAAATTTGGGGTACTACATGACTTGTGAGAATAAAACATTAGGAATTTTCTTAATTAGAGCACAACTTACTTGATATATATGTTTTTAAGAACTAAAGTTGGCTATCATAAGTTGGCCCTTATAAAAATAAGCCATGTTATAATTTTTCCCTTAATGTATTAATTATCAATGAGTTCTAATGTTTATACATTTTAATTTTACAATGATTTTCCATATTTGTGCTCTATTTTTTAATGAAATTTAAATGAAACCATAGATTAAAACTATAGATTAGATCATGGATTACTTTGAATTTCAATTGGAATCATGTGGAATCATACAAGTAAAAAATGATTTCACATAAAGATGTTAAATATTTTTGCAATAAACAAATACTTCTATTAATAAAAACATTTAGAAAATACAATAATTTACACAAGCTAAGGAAGTAAAGCTTTTTTTTTTCATTCTACTTGTTTCTACAATTGGATAGCTTTATTTGGAATATGACATCCATGAAGGGGCATAAGCATTATGAGGCTATACACAAATTGCATCCACAACTATGTTAGGCTAGTAGTAGTAATGTTAAATATTTTTTTTGGGTTTTTAACCAAATGTTTCAATGTTGTTGGTAGTCATAGTCATAATTATATTTCAATGCTTATGAATGTCTAATTTACTAAGTAACTATATACAAACTATCACTGGTGTCAAATTACAATAGTCATCAATGTAGGATTACCACCAGTGTAGTTGAAAATGGCATCAAAATCATTGATGCATTGTTCAAAGTGCCACTACCACCATTGATGTTCCTAGTTTACTCAATTTGGCTAGTTTTGTAAGATGAAATGAATTGTAGAAATATATAGATGGAAATATGTCATAACAACATAGTATAGAGCTATGGAATTGTCCACATTTGATTCCAAACTTGTGATTTTAAAATGTGTATTATTCTATGGATTGTAACACACTTGAGATCACAATTTTGATATGACTCAATACATTTTTTTCTAGATGAATATCCAAAATTTTTTGGATTATAATTCTGATCCACATTTTTAATTTATGAAGGATACCTATCTATAATTTTAGCTACACATATGAATACATGATTTTGTAAACCAAATTGTCAATAATGGAGCATTTATGCATGATCATAGATTATACATTTTGTAAATAAAAATTTTATCATACGTTTTTGAGGATCTAGATTCAAGATAAATAATATAATCTTTTGATACAGGTAGATGGACTTGTTAAAATTTTGACTGAGTAAGACCTATTAGAGCTTCATGTGAAACATGCTAGACAAATCCATGCAAGGTATAGTTAACCAATTTTATTTTTTTTCTAAACCTTTTTCAGGGTATTAGTTGAGTAAATATTTTTGATGATCTTTTCTATAAGTTGCATATATCTAAAATTCATTTGATAGGGGAATCACACTATTTATAAGAATTATTTAATATTTGTAAATCACATTGTTCAAATTATTATAATGATAGATAAATGTAGAGAACATAGTAAACAATTCTCTGCATTAAAGAATCTAGTGTAATGGAAAGAATTACAAGGCCAACTAGTTTCTCTTAAAGTAGAATTGGAATGCAAGGTTGTAACACTCATTCTTAGAGAGCAAGAGCTAACATCCAAAGCTTCCAAATTTTTGGCTGAAAACTACAAGGATGAATTTTTTTAACAAGAATTAGACCAACATTTACAACAACCATTTCAACATTAAAGTAAATTATATTAGTCATATAGAGAGTACAACTACATGAAAACATTGAAATCATAAAATAGATAAATAAAACTATAGTGGTCATGTTACGTTCTTTACTATAATAGTGATATGAAAGAGTGAAATTTCCCATACAATATATACATGAGCCAAGCTGAAGATCTATCGTAGAATGAAATATTCCAATTCTTCCAACACATTTAACAAATATTAGATATGATTCCACTAAGATTAGATTCAAAAGAAGTAGAGGTGCAAGGAGTGAGAGTGCCATGAGGGAGTGGGTGGTGGGTAGTGGGTTGGGTGGTCAAGGTGGAGTTAGTGCATGAAGTGAGACCATAGAGGTGAAGAGTAGGTGGGATAGGTGGTCAAGGAAAAGTTAGTGTGCAAAGTGAGATTGTGGAGGGGATGAGTAGGTGGGCTTGTAAGTTAGGTGGTGGAGAGGTTGTCGATAAGAAGGATGTTTTTGGGGAAGCCTTCTCCGGGGGCGGGGAGTGGTAGGGGACATGCTAGGAGGTCCATACATGGGTTCAAAGGGTTGTGCTTAGTTGCATGTGGGATAAGAGACTAGAGGAGTTGGGGTCAAGGTGTGGGGGATTGGCCATTTAAGTCTATAGATTAAGATGGTTTCAAGGATGGGGCTTCAGACATTGGAGCATAGCTTGATTGGGAAGTTTATCTCTGTAGGTGCATCCCTTAAGCTTAAGGTGGTTGATGGCCTAGAGGAACTTTTGCTTAATGGGGTTGCGTAGTCTTCTTAGACAACTTCTATTGTTCATTTTCTCAATGGTCAATGATAGGGATTGTGTCTTGGTTGGGGGCCCATGGTTCTTCAAAGTAAAAGATTTGGCTTTGAAAAAATAGAGATTAGGAGCCCATAGAAACTAAAGTTGTTTTCATGAGAAGCAATTTGGGTTTGCATTTCCAAGATTCCTTGGGAAATGTGGATGCTAGAGTTTCTTTGAGTTTTGGTTAGGAGCTTTAGAGAGTTCATTTCCTTTGATAAGCTGACCACGTTGATGGATCAAATGAGGTATGCAAGGTTCTATGTGTGGCATTCTCTAGCATCCAAGGATTTGATTTAGGAGGTTATCCTTGATATTCTCTTTGGAGAAGAGTAATTCCAAGTGGAATATGAAAATGTTGTGGTTGGTGGACTAGTGGGATAGCCATTTTCACCGAGCTCTTGTTGTGTCTGTGGTAAAGAAGGACATGATGTTGCATCCTATCAAGTGGGATGCTAGGCTTAAGGCTTGAAGTAGATAAAGGAGGTTTGGATGATGGTCTCCTAGCATGGGGATGAGGGGAGGGGGAAGAATCCCATGAAGGGTTAACCCTACCCATGCCTAAGGTGGGCCAAAAATCATCAGAGGTGGTAGAGCTTGGGATGGAACACATTTTGCCTATAGTTTCAGGGGTTTTGTGGTGGTGGTGGATGGGGAAAGGGGGCCCTCATTAGGAAAGTGAATGCTGAAGGAGGGGTTAGCCTAGTAGAGGTTGTGTAAAAACTAGGGCCTCTAGCCCCCACTCATGGTGTTTTGGGGCCTAAAATGGAAGCCTTTGGTGATAAAGTATCAGTGACAGAAAGTGCCCTCTTGGGCCTTGCTTCCTTGAGGTCACTTGGGGGAGGACTGAATGTGACCTTTCGAAGTGTTGAGGGGTGTGGAGGATCTTTTTCATCCTTGGAGAGTTGGGTGTCACTTTTTAAGGGGATATCTTTGCCATCTATGGAGGGTATCTTGTGCGGGGTTTCTTGTCAGGGAAAAGGGGGATCTTCCATTTGCCTTAAGTCAAAAAAGGTTGGTTGACCAATGGGATGTGAGGCCCATGCTAAGCAAGCATAATGAGATGTTGATTTGGGGGTGTAGTGGACCATCCAAAATGTGTATAAGCATTAATACTTTAGTAAACCATGAGGATCCTCTCATGGAACTATAGGGGATAGGGTACCTTCTTTAAATGATGTACCCTGTAAGACATGGTGGCTAAGAAGCACTATGAAGTTGTGTGTTTGCAAGAGACCAAAGTTTAGCAACAATAGTTTCAAGTGTTATGTTGGCTTGGTTGGTACTCCCATTGTGTGCCATGTCAGGGGAGGGCTAGAGGTTTGGCCTTTTGGGATGGTAGATAAGTATATGTGGAGTATTAGCATTTAGCTTCATCAAAAAAGGTTTATGGATTACAAACTTCTATGGGCCTAAGAAATGGGAGAAACATATATGGAAGTTAGAATGAAGTGAGCCTTTAGTTATATATTGATGGTAGTAGATTTTGGTTGGGGATTTCAAAAATGTCTCCATGCATGGGAAAAATATGATGGGAACATGTAAGACCCTCCAGGGGATCAATAGTTTAAGGATTTTTTGATAGCCCATGGGTTGGTGGATGTGGAGATTAGGGGATATTAGTTCACATGGTGTAATCAAAGAAAAGACCATGATAGGCTCATGATCAAAATTGATTAGGTATGGATTACCTTGAGTGTGCTCATGGATCAAGTGATGAGCTTAAGGTGATGAACTTGCTTTGGTTAACATAGTTTTCGAGTATGTGTTTATAATTGGAATCACCAAGGTATATGAGAATGCCTCTTTGAGTGCACTTCAAAAAATCATGTTATGTAAGGGTTTTCATTTGCATTTTATGAAGTTGTGCCTACATATGCAACAATCATGTGTCTTCTCCTTGGATTTGTGGGACTTTGGATCTTCACCTCCCTTAGTAGGGGGCTAAGACAGGGGGATTCCCTATCATCTTATCTATTAATTGTTTTTATGGATGCCATGAGTACATATTGTAGGTCAAAAGGGGTTAGAGAACTAGAGGTTGGGGGTGTGCATTACATGGTGGAGCATTATGCTTATGATATGTTATTGTTCACTAGGATCATAGTTTCTCATGTTCTTGCTATTAACTAGGCTCTTCTCTACATGGTTGACAAGATTGTGCTAGAGGTCAATAGAGGTAAATCCATGATGCATCTTAAAATGTTGAGCAAATAATGCAGGGGAGAATTATCCAATTGATAGGGGTTTTACCGGGATCCAGGAAAGATACCTACCTTGGTTTACCATTTTATGATTGGCATAGAAGACATGTATGGGAAAGCCTTATAAGAAGAATGCTAGCAAGAGTTAGTCATTGGACTACTTGATTTCTTTCTCATATAGGGTAGCTAGTTATGGATTTGTTGATTCTTCAAGCTATGACTAGATTCATAGCATCTACCACCTTTCCTCTAACTAAGGTTATTTTCATTATTCAAAATTTCACATGGTTAGGGGTTAAAGGGGATGGTTAGATGCATCTAGTGGCATGGGATTCCATGGCAATACCATTGCTACATTTTGTTGATGTCCTACCCATGGGGCTTTAGGGGTTTCTAAGGTGTGATTAAGATCTTTACCCAACATAGTGGATTCAAATTATTCATCATAAGTACCAACAATGGAAGACATCACACAATGATTCAAATGTTTATTGCTCTTTAGTGTCACATGTGTAGAAGATCTTGTCGTTGAGGCTCTTAAATGTGTAGCCAACATAGTTAATTAAACATTAGTACCCCAATATCAGGAGATGGTGGTAATTATGGTAGGGAAATCCCCCCAAAAAAATAAAAATTTTAATAGAGGTTGATTGGACATGGTGCTCTCCCTATGTGGCACATGTTGCAGCAGAGGGTGTTATATGTGAACACCAAGTGTGCCCTCTACATGATGGGGGAGGAGATAGCAAAACATTTTACATGGCAATGTACTTATGTGGTGCAAGTATGGTAGGCTCCACAAATTCTACTATTGATTATGCTAGATAGAGACTTGCCTACGATGATAATACTTTGGTAGTTCTGGAGGACTAGGAATTACCAATTGTTTTTGGACATTACTTTGCTATTATTGGTGTAGTTGGTAGTTGAACGTTTTTAGGCATGGAGGAAAACACACATTGCAATGGGTATGACCTTGACTTACAAGCCATCTTGTGAAGAATATCTAAACAATCTTGTTATTTGGCATTTGGTGGATAGGGTGGGTTAGGCCTTGCTGTTGGAGTAGCTCCAGGGGAACCTTGACTTGGAGGATGGGCCATTCTATAAAAATTGGCTTGGGGACATCACCTTGTTTCAAGGGGTGAGAATTAAGCTCACCGAGGTTACCATTGCTAGGTACCTAGGGGTGTAGTTGAAAGAGGAAGTGGTGGTGTTATGGGGGAGAGGGATGCAAGATCTGTGGGATCTTCTCTTGGGAATGGTGCCCAAGATGGATAGTGGGTAGGTCCCAAAGTTAGCTATGGAACCTATGTGATAGGATGCCATAGTGCTTGTGCACCAATTTCTTGTCCACTTGGGAAATGCATGGAAGCTTCTAGGGGTACATTTTAGCTTCCTGCATTGTCCCTAGGGGTGGGTTTCTATGAATCTGCCTTGTTACTTTCTAGGGCTATTATGTTAGAGAAGGTGGGGAACCCATCAGGGGCTTATTCTCATGCTTTGGTAGGTGAATAGGGTAGGGTTGCTATCAAGGGAGGCCCCAATGCCATCGAGGGCTTCGATGGTGTAGGCCATGTATAGGTGACAATAAAGGCAATGTTTCCCACCATTAGTGGTTGACATTTTGGCTAATTCAACTAATTTAGAGGAGGCTTCTTTAAGTGGGAGATCAGACTAGGAAATTGTTGGAATGGTGAAAGTGGAGAAGTCATTGCATCTTTGAGATGGGTTGGAGGAACCCCTTGGGTGGGGGGGCGTTGGGGTGCTATAACCCCCATTTTTGGGATGAGGGGAGAGGCTCTCTTCCAAATTTTTTTGGAGATGTAGATATGCTATATAGATTTTTATTTTAATTTATGCTTGAAGTTTTTCCAGAAAAAGAAAAAAACAAATATAAGATATTAGGTTCAATTCCTTCTAATCTAACATATAAAAAATTTAACAATCATCAAATATTCAAACACAATATATGTTTCTATTCCTTGCTTCTTTTCTTGGTAGAATATCAATTTTTATTTTAACAATAATATGTAGTTGTGCTTCATTTTACTACAACATCCCTTCTTTTAAATCATGTCATAAGATCCAAAGAAAGACGTTTCAAAGAAAAAACACAATAAGCTATAATTCTAGACTATAAAATTAGGCAAAATGCCTTCTCATTCATGCCATTAGCAATGCAAAACATTCATAACTTATTATTGCATTATCTTCTAATGCCTTGAAAGCTCATCACATGACCTCTCTACAACCATGGAGGGGGTACTTATACTCTAATAACTTATGAAACTAATAAGAATAGTGTATCAACAACATACACAACATTCTATATGTTCACCATTTTTTTTTTGAGAAAATATTAGGCTCTTTATATTATAGTGAAAAAGTTACAAATGAAGGGTTAGGGAAAGAGAAACCCCTTACAACATATGATACACATATCCATCAAAATTGGAATCCACAAAACCATGAAATTTGACAATAGTATGCTTAGAAAAATGATAGAAACAAAAAGTCATACAAGGAAAGGTAGGGTTTTACAATTCTAGGAGGGCATCTCGTATCTATGCACCTTGTCAACAATTGTTTGTTCCTCCTCAAAGGCTAGAAACCCAACATCCTACTAAAAATTCTTGTACCTGTCTATGTTTTGATCTTGCACATGCTTTGCCAGGTGTGGCATCTTGTTAGGATGCAATGTGTGTGACATCTACTTAATGTATTTTTTGAGGTTGCTCCATGAAGTATCTCTATTAATACCCATCACAGAGTATGAGCGGTTGCCTATTTTGAACCATAGTCTAGTGTTGGAGGCGAGAGTCTTATGCTAGTGCTCTCTAATATTCTTCTCTTCTAGAAATTCTTTCACATACTTGAATGAATCCTTCTCCCTTTGCAGTTTCTTCTTGAGCTCTTCATGGATGCTCTCCTCTAGGATGCTATATAAGATAGCCTCTTCCATTTCTTACTATTGTTGCACTTCTTGCTCCTTGTCTTTACTTCATTAGTGTATGCATGCACTCCTTGTGCTCCCTTTGGGATTGTTCCTTGGCCCTCACCTACTACTCCATCTCTTGGATGACTCAAATTAGCTTTAAAATTTTCCTTCATTACCTTCATTAGGGTCAACTCTCTCTCCGCCACTTCCTTCCTGAGGGAAGCTTCTCTCTCAATTTAGACACAACCATGATATACATAATGTTCCTAATTTATAGGTTAGGTTTCTTTCACTTGATTCATTTGTTAAGTTCCTCAACAACATGTGTACAGGTATATTTTAAATGAATCACTTATGCAAATCAAAACATATCTATTTCAAACCTTAAGGCATAACTGTATAGCCTGAAATCGTCGGTCTCCGGCTGGAAGGAAAAATAGAGGCCGCGGGATCACGAGATGCATACAGAAGACCCTGCCTATGCCTGAGGGCGTGCTGGAATGTAGCGGAGGCAGAGTACCTTGGGTGGTCCACATGTGGATTAGACAAGGATTTCCCCGCGCGTACGCAGATGCTAATACGCTGGGTTATGCGTAAACGGCGTGCAGGCGTAAACAAAGCAAAAAACAGCGTAAACGTAAACAGATGCAAACGAAGCGCGAGCGAGGCATGGGCCAAATTGACATAAAACTGTAAAAGAAATTGCAGCGAATGAAACGATGGAATTACAGAGTCAGAGTACAGTGCACCAGTCTAACGCAGTTGTGGGAACACAAGGCGGCCGAAAAGCCTCGGCGTACACACAGGTGACTCGGACGGTTTGCAGAGCGGGCGGAGCGTAAGAGACTGGATCTGCAGCGTGCAGGACTTCTCAGCGTAAGAAGGTTTTCTGCTCTTTTGCGCAACGTAAATGTTCTCTGGTCTGCTCCGAGATTTTGCAAAACATCCTGCAGAAGTCGAAAAATGGGGGTTTTATACAGGTTGTTACGCTAGACTCGGGATGGGAGACACGTGGCGCGTTGACCGGGTGCATACACTTTACAAATATACAAAATTTTACAACTGCTGGGCATATACACTGCATCAGGTTGACGTATACGCTGCATCAGGTCGACGTATACGCCGGAATGCTGGGCGTGAACTGGGTGGAGATCGAGTGTTGGGCGTATACGCTGATGGATGCTGGGCGTACACGCTAGGCGCATACGCCGAAAGGTGCCACTTGCTTCAATCCTTGCTCTTCAGTGTTGTCTTCATGTTGTCATTGGAGATCCTGTCGTCGAGCGTGCACATTTGCAGTGCCTGGGCGTATACGCCGGAGAGCTGGGCGTATACGCTGAAGTGCCGGGTTGGGCATACACGCCAGGTGTACACGCCGGGCGTACATGCTGGGCGTATACACTGTGTGTATATGCTGGCCCCATATACTCAGCAAAAAAAATAAGTATTACGATCATGTAGCCGACGTCGTTTCTGAGTTCCAGGGTCTTGTTTGGGGTCGGACAAGTACTAAGCTCCGAATTTTATGGTGTTTCATTGGCCCCTCTTTGTGACGCTTAGAGGAATCGACCCGAGAGGCGTCAACAAAGAAGTGCAAAACACCACAAGCAACTCGATAGAAACGTTATCCGCTGCTACTTGGATGAGACGTCATCGCACCGTGTTCAGTAGAACATGGGATCGGGAATGCGGGATTTGTAGCTGATGGGAGTATAGGGATTGGCGATTGCCCAAGGAAGTGTGTGGACAGGGGATGTTTCGGTATGTGGCATGCTGATTTGTGCCTTAGCCATTGTTGTAGCAGACTCGGAGTACAGGCATGCGGTGTGCGTGCTTTGGCGGAATGAGGCTCTTGGTTAGTGGTCAAGAGAACCGGTTGGCGAGGCCAAAGCCACGAGAGGATGTGTTACATTCTTTGGGAGAGCAGGGCCCATGTTTAGTGTTCAAGGTGAACCTATTGGCGGGGAGCGAAAGCCATGCAACTAAATGTTCTTTGAGCGCTTTGGACATGAGTACTTAGTTTTGAGACAACTGCCTTCCTGCCTGGGGCTTGTATGGGAAGTGCCAGAGGTCTTTTTTTCTTTTTTTTTCTTTTTGCAAATTGTAAACTTGGCTTTGCCTGTGTACTCATGTGCAGGAGCTATGCGGCATGTTGTGGCTGTTTTAAAGCAATACGGTGTTTCAAATGTACCGAGTGTGTCAAGGGGATGTTGGGATAAGGTGTTTTGGTGAATGGATAGGGGAGTCTCATCAGTGAACAAGGACGTATTGGTGAACGGTTTGATTCAGCCTTGCCATGTATGCTGCAAACAGTGTCTTATCTTGCTGCTCGTGATGAAGTACACTCTTGTACGACACTTCTGGATGTCATCCTGCAAACACAACGCCAAGGGGACAAGAAAACCGTGAGTGAATAGACGAGCTTAGACTTACATGGCAGCCGATGACACAGAGATGTTGAAGAGTGGCAGGGACTGTAGGCAGATGAAAGCAGTGCTAAAGATGGCAGCTGATAGCAAGTGGTGCGATGAAGCGAGCGATGAATGAGCATGGTGACGGAGTGAGGTGCCGACTGTGAACTTGCCAGTTTATAGTCTTGGCAGACTATTATGGGTTGGTTTTATGTCATAACCCGTTGGACATTGCCTGTTTAGCGTCGTGGCGGATGGTACGTTGCCAGTTTTTTAGTCTTAGCGGACTATGAAGAGGCAAGCTAGTTTATAGTCTTAGCGGACTCTGGTGGTTGTGACGGCGATAGTTTACTGTCATGCCGGACAGATGGTAGTTTATTGTCATTGTGGACACTGTGGTATTAGTTTTAAGTCATAATCTAGGACAAGCTATGGTATTAGTTTATAGTCGTGATTCCAGGACTACTCTGTGGTATTAGTTTATAGTCGTGATTCCAAGACTGCTCTGTAACTGAGCTTCTATTCAGACATAGAACGGTTTTAGGTACAAATGGTTTTTTAGATTAGCGAGTTCGTTCCCTTCAATGTCAGCTAACTTGAATGCGCCATTATCGAATGCCTTGATGACCATGTAAGGCCCTTCCCAGTTGGGTGAGAATTTGTCTGGATGTTCCTGAGTAGCTTTGAGTACGGGGTCACCTTTGCGGATTGGGCGCTTGTTAATGTCATGCTGATGCCGCTGTCATGGTTGCTTTTGGTACTAGTCGATCTGATCAAGCGCGTGTGCACGTTCTTCTTCGACTGAGTCAAGGTCAATGAGCCTCAGCTCGTTGTTTTGCTCATCATCGAGGAGTCCGGAGAGTGTGATCCTTAGTGATGGTACCTGTAATTCCAAAGGTAAAACAGCTTCCAAACCATAAACAAGACTGTACAGAGTTTTACCTGTTGACGCCCGGTGTGTAGTGCGATATGCCCATAGTGCGTATTTTAGTTGCTCGTGCCATTTCCTTTTGCTTTGGGTTAGCATTTTCTTAAGAATTGTTATGATTGTCTTATTCGTTGCTTCTACTTGCCCGTTTCTTTAAGGATAGTAAGGGGAAGAAAACGAATGCTTAATCCCCAGACTGTCGCAAAAGGTTTTTGTTTCGGTGCTACTAAATTGTGGCCCATTGTTGGTGATGATTGTCATGGGAATTCCAAAACAGGTTACAATATTTTCTAGGATAAAGTTGCACACGTGTTTAGAAGTTGTCTTTCGAAGGGGAGCTGCTTCTACCCACTTCGTAAAGTATTCTGTCGCGGTTATGATGAAACTATGCCCTGCGGAAGACGAGGGTGT
>MNCI01004154.1:321696-352013 GCA_015680685.1 Gnetum montanum | reverse complement strand
TGCGTGTGTTGAGCTAACAGATGCAATCAGCAATATGTCGGGAGTATCGATTATTGGTTTAGCACAGGTGGTTACAGAGCTTGGTAAGACATGGAACATGTCAGGTGATATGTTTAGCACTAATGTGGCCAATGCGTCCGCGATGGTGTTATCGTTTCGAGAGACGTGTTGCACATCAATGTTTTTGAATCGTTTCATTAAATGTTTCGCCAAGTCACAGTATGGTTGCAAATGTTGAGCTTTACACATGTAGACATCCGTGACTTGGTTTACCACCAATTGTGAATCCCCTCTGACTACCAGGTGTGTGATGTCTGAAGCCAGTGCTGCTGTGAGTCCTCTAAGGAGACCTTCGTACTCTGCTATGTTGTTAGTACAGTGAAAATTGAAGTGATAGGCAAAGGGTCGGATCTCCCCGGAGGGATAAGTGATGATAGTGGCAACGCTTCCTCCCCGAGAGGTGGATGCTCCATCAAAGTTTAAAATGGCATCGTAGTCGTCAGGCACTGTGTCTACTGTGCTTATACTTTCATCTGAGAATTCAGGCTCTATGGTTGCTTGGTCATGCCTTGGTGATGCGGCCAGTTGATTTGCTATGGCTTGACCTTTGATCGATGATTGTGTTACGTAGTACAAGTCAAACTCGGCTATCATGGCTTTCCATCAGGCTATTCGACTTGTTTCGTAAATGTTTCCTGTTATGGCTCGCAGTACATTGTCCTTACAGATTATGTGAACTTGATTACCGAAGAGGTAATGTTGCCATTTTCTTAGAGAAAATACTAAAGCTAAGCATGATCTTTCCATGTCGCTGTACTTCTTTTCATGGGCAACTAAGGCATGGCTCAAATAGTATACAGGGACTTCAGTTCTGTCATCTCATTTCTGGCAGAGCATGGACGCGATGGACGACTCTGAAGTGGCAAGATAGATGTAAAACTGTTTGTTATTTTGGGGCGGGTGAACCATAGGCAGTCGGGCGAGTGCTATCTTGATATTTTTGAAGGCTTCCTAGCACTGCGGAGTCCATTCAAAATGGACATTTTTACGCAATAGGTGGTTCATAGGTATTAGTTTGTCTGTTAATTTTTCTACGAAACGCATGATGAACTGCAACCTACCTTGCAAACCTCGAAGTTTGGTAAGGTTACTGGGTGGTTTCAGATTGGTAATGGCCTTGACCTCATCAAGGTCCACTCGTATCCCTGCTTCAGAGGCTATGAATCTGAGCATCTTACCTGTTTTAATGCCGAAGATGCATTTTTTGGGGTTAAGCCTTAGCTCATATTTTAGATAACGTTTTAAGACTAAGTCAAGGTCTTGTACGTGTTGTTCGGTTGTCTTTGACTTGACCACTATGTCATCCACATAATCATTGAGTGACCGTAACATATAATCGCTAAAGATAAACGTCATGGCTCTTTGATACGTGGCCCCAGCATTTTTGAGACCGAACGACATCATAGTGTAGCAAAAGATTCCCCAGGGTGTCATGAAGGTAGTCCAAAGTTGGTGTTCAGGGCTAATGCGTATTTGGTTATACCCCGAAAAGCCATCCATAAACGACAACAAGGCATGTCCAGCAGTCAAATCAACGAGTTAATCGATGCTGGACAGGGGAAAGTCATCTTTTATGATTGCTACGTTTAAGTCACGGAAGTTGATGCATAAGCGAATGCTTCCGTTTTTCTTTGGGACGATGACCATATTTGACACCCACTCAGCATAATCAACAGCCCGAATGAAACCAGCCTGATAAAGCTTAGTGATCTCATTGCGAACTGCCAACGCCACTTCGGGTCTAACTATTCGCGCTTTTTGTTTTATCGGCCTTAGTTTTGGGTCAAGAATGATGTTGTGTTGGATAATCCTAGGATCTAGCCCGGGCATGTCCGTATAAGACCAAGTGAATGCTTTCATGTTTTCCCTAAGCACATTTTGAATGTCTTGAGCCATGCGTGGCTGTAATAGCGTGCTTAATTTTAATATTTTAATTTCCCCATCAGGCATAGTAATGGGGGTTTCAGCTAACGGGTCTTTAGTGATGTTTTCAGCTTCTATGTCAAGAAACTTTGTCATGCCTTGGTAATTGTTTGTTGTTTGCTGTGTTGAGGCTATGACCACGTCGTCCATTACTGGACTTGGGTTGATGCAGTTTATGTCAAAGTCTCGTGTAATGGTGCCATATGGTCCGTCGATGGTTAACGGTGCGGTTAAGTGCTGACAGTCCATTGAGCTCATCCCTGCCAATAAACTGAGAGTTGTGTGAGCAAGAAGGGATCGTTCCGTGTCTTTCGGAAATTTAAAGGATGTATACGTGTATCATGGTGGATTATTGTCACACCTGGACACATGGCAGTTTAAGGCCTTACCGGGCCAGGCAAAGATGGGGAGAATGGCAGTTTAAGGCCTTACCGGGCCATGGGTTTAAGCGAACGTGTAAAACAGGGTCCATGGAGGAACCAGGACGTAATACTGTCTCTAATTAACTTTAATTTTTTTTTTAATAATAATTTTTGATTAGATTTCGGCACAAAAGAGAGGAAAATAGAGGCAAAACGGCAAAAACGGAGCGATGGCGGTGTAAGCGGCGGCGGCTTCGGCATCAGCGTCAGCGGTCGTTATATAAAGGATGAGGGGTCCATTTGTTTTCTTTTTTCAATAGCGACAGCGTAAGGTGCGACCTGTGTAAGCGTAAGCGTAAACTTCCCAAGCGTAGACGCCAAGAGACCCGAGCGTAGATGCCAAACTCGAAGACAGTCGCTCAGCGTGCACTTCGGCAGTCAGCGTGAACACTTCGCTATGGGAAAGGGCAAGGAAGTGGAAGGCCAGGGAACGAAGGGTTCTGACCTAACCTTTGCCGAAGAGACGGAGGTGATGCTGCAGGGCCTGCCTAGGCCAAAGATGTCGGAGTGGCCCGTGACGCCCTACGGGTAAGCCTTGATCTTTGTCTGTTATTGTTTTGGCTCTTTTGGCGTAGACGATCGAGCGTAGAGGGTTTGAGGGTTTCTTTGGCGTGCACACCCACGTCACCGCGACATAGACTGTCATTCGTTTTGGCCTGTTATTTGGCGTATTTTCTTGGCGTGAATCGTGTTGCGTGATGGCGTATGTGCCGATGGTGTGTTCAGCGTATACGCTGTGCGCGTCGCTGTAGCATGCTAATTACTTTCTGGCGTAGTTTGTTGGCACTGTCGGTGGATTCAGGCGTATACGCTGAGGGTTTCACTAGCATATACGCTGTGCGAGGTGGGGTTCGGACGTCAGTGTAGACGCTAAGTTTTGTAGCGTATACGTTGGGTTTAAGTTGCGTTTGCCCGGCGTATACGCTGAGTTCAGCGTATACGCTACGTTCGAATCGTGTTTTTTGCTCAACATACATGCTTCGTGCAACGTATACGCTGGAGCGTGCGTCACGGGCGTATACTCTCTGGGGATAGCGTATACGCTGGGTGTAAGTTTTTCGAAGTGGTTTGACGAGCGTATACGCTGGGTACAGCGTATATGCTGGGCGTGAACAGTTGGTTTATTTTTTTGATTTTTTTTTTTGCTGTGATGTAAAATTTCATTTCATTGCAATTAGTTGCAAGGATAGCAAACGTTTCCTCATAGTGATTGAGCTTGTCGGGGTTCTGACGTGGGCTAGACCCGTTCAGGATGGCGATCTTCCCCAAGCTCTAATTGTGGATAATAAGGGAGTCTGGTTCAGGGAAGGCACTGGTGAATTTCTGGCCTTCCTGTTAACCAACTTCAAGGTGGTTATGTGGTCAATTTTTGATGAGGTGACTGCGGGTAGTGTAGTTGATGCGTTACTGCTGGGAGCTGCAGAGGGCGTCGTGGTCTTTATGGAAGACATTGATGAGGGCCTGTTTGTTGATGAAGATGGTAGTACTCACGAGCCCAAGTCAACACGTCCGTTAACGCGTGTATGGGAGTTGTTGCCACCAGGGTTGGATTATATTAACAACACTTTGTTTATAGCTGCCCGTGTGCACACCCTATTTTAGACTCCTCCTGGCACAATGTACAGAATAACCAGGTAAGACTAGTTGACTTTCTTGCTTCATCGGTCATCGTTCGATGTTAATTTTTCGTTTTAACATGCGTTTATTTGCAGGCCAAAGACTAACCCAGATGGGACTCTGATTGAGGATGAAGGGATAGCCCTCACTTGCACAGCTCTAGAGGCCTTTATGATGGCTCCCACTCTCCGTGGGGCCGTACTAGCTCAGACAAAGGGTTCGATGGTCCGCTTCCATGAGCAATTTTCTAGAGCCTTTGCGATGTGCAAAGCCTGTGGATGGCTACACGAGGACTAGACAGATGAGGGACCGGTCTTCCCTCATAGCTTTGGCAGTACCTCGAAATCTGCCACTAACGGTGAGTAGTGGCATTTATTACATGTGTTAGTGGATTCATTCAACTATTTGGGGTGAGACTGATGTGATTGTTTTAACTTGTTTTTAACAGTTGATGAACCTTCGGGTGGGGACCCTGTGACAATTGGACGAACTGAGACGACTTTGTCGATGAAGTTCGGGGGAGTAGAGAAGGCGCAGAAGTGGTTACGTAGGAAGGCCCCGCCGTCCCTCACTCGTTGCCTGGATGATGCAAGCCTCCTAGAGCTTTTCATGATGCCAAGCCCTAATGTCTCAATAGGTGAAATGATAGGGATCGTGGACTCTTTCAATGAGTCCGTCTCTCAGTACAGCACCCGGATTAAGGGTGTCAAGGTGGTGTTCCATCTATCGCCTGTATTCTTTTCTAACTTATTCGGCATGCTGGCAAATGGCCTACCCGTAGTGTTGGACAGGTCTCACAAAGAGCTGCAAATAATCCGTGAACTGGAGTCTTTGCTTGGTGTGGTACCAAGGGGTTCTCAATGCAGGGGAAGGCAAAGGTTATGGAGGTAAACGAACTGCATCCCCTATTTCGAGCACGGGTGTTTCCCAAAACTCTTTCTCAGGTGTAGAGTTTTGAGGTGGAGGCAGTATGCATTATGCGGACGATTTTGGAAACTGGGATGCGGTACAATTGGGCTCAGTTTTTGTTGGTGGGCATGCATAAGGAGATTGTGCGGTTGCGCACAAATATCGAAGCACAATCGCACTTCACTTTTTCCTTCTTCGCTGGCTATCTTCGCCGTTTCGCCGAGTTCCTTGTGGTGCGTGCGGACAACAAGTTTTTCCTACGAGATCAGGATCAACTATCCTGTCCATGGGTCAAACACTTATATGCGACCACCAAATCGCAGGATGCCCCGAAAGGTATTGATGAGTCCGTGTCTGTTACTACAAGGGGATCATCCGGTGGTTCCATCCATACACGGGACAGTCTGGGGATGGAGCCAATGGATGTACCTTTGACTGTCAGATGGGCAGAGCGGGTAATCAAGGAAACTGTTGGCAAAGGCAAGTCGAAATTGAAGAGGCTCGAACGCCCCATAGAACAAGTCACTGAGATAAACCAGCCACGCATAAAGAAAATACGCTTCAAGATACCAGGTGAATGAAGCCCATCTACTTATCATTCTATCGTTTTCGTTTGTGTGTAACCCTTTCTTCAATTGCTTACGTTGTTGTTTTTGATTTGATGAAGTGAGGAAGCAGGCTTTAGAGACCATCAGAGAGGAGGAGGATACACGCACAGAGAGAACAATGAGGTGGAAAGCCCGAAGAAGAGCCAAGGCTGGGGAACGGAGCCATTAATGGAGAAGACTACTGAAACTGCACCTTTAGACGACCAGGACGCTATCAACCAAATGTTTAGTAGCTTCCTCTAGGGTGACTTGGACTTGGGCGATCCCCTAGAGGGTGACAAGGATCAGGGCATGTTTTCACTTTTAGTTGGTTTTTATTATATTAATTGTGGCTCCTACTTTCTCTTTCTTATTTATTTATTTTCATGTTTCGGCTTAGATGAAGGCAACGATACCAGGACAGTACGGTTGGACGTTCCCATGAAGAAGGTTCCCCCTAAAGGGACCGCTGAGGTTAGTTCTTCCCGTACGCATCAACCACTTATTTGGTCAGAGATGCCAAGTAAGTCAGATTTTGTGGATGGAATCACGGAAGAAGTTATTGAGCATCTCCAAGAAGTCCATCCTGATATAGGTATGACTCATTTGATGGTTAGGAGCTTCCTGTCTTATTTGTACAATTCTAATGTTCGTATTTTCCACGTGGGTAGGTGCTAAACTAAGATGGGATCCCTCTAAGGGCATCAGCATGGAAAGCCTGACTACGCTCTCACCAGAAGTGGAACAGGTGCCAAGGCTTATTTATGAAGGCGTTGCGGACAGCCTTGCGCACAACGCCAAGTCGTTGTGGACTTGTAGGCGTTCCGTTGAACAATTGTGGTTACAAGTGCAAGCAAAGGAAAAGGCACTCTTCGAAGTATCAGAGGAGCATGACGATTTAAAGGCTCGATATGAGTTCGCCGCTGCTAGGCTGAGTGGCGATCGTTCTTACTGAGCATTAGAGATTACGTACACTAGGTATTGGAACCTTTTGAATCATCATGCATCCCTGACTTGGAGAATAGCAGAATGTAAAGCCCAAGTTGATCTCTTGAACCTCAAGTGTCAAGATTGGAAGGCTTTCGCTTCCAAGGTTTGCAAGTGGGGTCAGGATGAGAAGAACCATAAACATCAGTACAAGAAGTCACTAAAAGAAGTATCCATTGAAAAGCGGCAGTTGGAGATGTTTGTGAAAGGTTTGGGTTTGCGTTCCGCCTTCGATACCTTTGCTCAAAACACTATTGTTGAAATGGAATCGCCTAAGAGGGTCATCACAACTGCTTTTGGGGAAGTATCGGCAGGTGAATTTCCTCTGAAACGTCCTACCTGGTCAGTGGTCGACAAAGGCAAGGCTTTGGCAAACATTGACCTAGGCCTGGGTGGGACAGATTGGGCCAGCGTCCTAGAGGAGGAGATCCTTCGTCGGCTAGAATTTGGCTTAGGGGGATCCCCTATGCTAAGCGTTTTGCCTTTACGACGTTAACTTATTGGATAAGACTTAAAGTTTTAACATCTGCTCGTTTTTATGTTGGTTGTTGATTTTTGGTGTTTTCAGCATGATGGTGGTGATGATACACACGAGGCTGGCCCTAGTGGAGTGGGGGCTCCTGACGCTAGTGGTTCTAAGGGAGATGATCCTCCTATCACAGATGCTTAGTGCCTTTGTAGTTTTTTTCTTTTCTTTGTAGTGGTTTTTGCTGATTCAGTTGACACGAGCATTGTAACTGAAAAATGCTGAGAAAAACAGGCACTATTTGTACATTGCATAAATAAATATTTTTTTTTTATTTCAAGTTGTTTGCACATACGATACGATATTAAAATGTTTTTGGGTTTTCTTTTCTATTTTAAAGATGACACATTGAAGATAAACGGTGTGTAAAAGGAAAACAAGGTACGCGCTAGTTTCAGGTCATTTCGGGCCCCGATGCGTAGTTTAAGGCCCTTTCGGGCCCCATTGTAAACAAGTGATTTTTAGGGAAGGTGGGCGTTTCGTAGTGGACCGACCGTTGCTGATCATGGCTAGTTTTATGTCATTGCAGATATGATAGTTTAACGTCTTTTCGGACAAGGAGTGTTGTAATTTTTTTTTGTTTTTTCCGTTTATCATTGTTTCTTTGTGTTTTTGGGTTTTATCGTAGTTTAATGTCATTTCGGACTAGTTATAGTTTAACGTCATTGCAGACAAAGGGTTCATTTTAGTTGTTTTTTGATTTTCTTGATTTTCATGTTAGGGGGTGTATTGACCAACACGATTTTGTATTTCCCGTCTCCCTCGTTGATCACGTTGAATGGCAATTCAGTCCAGGAGATGTCTGTTTGAACATTTTTGGTTTCGGTATTTTCGGGCGCTTCGATATCGGTCGTTGTTTCTGTGTTAGTCTCATCGTGAGGCGGCAGGTGTACAATGTTAGACGCAGGTTTTTCGGTTTGGGGCTCTTGTCCCGTGTCTGAAGGTTTACTACCCACCAGTTGCCTTTTTTTTTAGTCCTTTTGACCAGGTTTGTCGAGTTCAACTTCAGAGCCTTGTTCGCTGTCCGTGTGAGACGAAATAATGGGAGTGACCGCTTCCCCATGTATGACGATTTCACCACCCTCATAGGGTAGGTGAATCTCCTGATGTATAGGGGAGGAAACGGCCCTGAGTTGGGCCAGCCAGTGTCTTCCTAATATTAGGTTGAAGCCTGGCATTTCATCGACAATGAGAAACTCAGCAGATGTGGGGAATTGGTCTCACGCTACAAAGTCTAAGGTTATCATGCCTTTGACTAGTACACGTGACTTGCTGAATGACTTTAGACATGTCGTTGTGGTGGGTTTGATCGAGTCAATAAGTCCCAATTGTTCGATGATGGGATAGGGTACGACATTGGTAGCTGCCCCGTCATCTACATGTACCCTATGTATTTTGAATTGGTTTACATGTATAGTTATGAACATGGGGACTATTGTTGTCTCACCTATCCTTTTGTCCACTTTGATGTTCTCGTCGTGAAAGCTCAAGGGCTTAGGACCAACCTCGTGAGAGGGGTACATCACCGCATGAATGGTCGGTTCACTTGGGGGCAAGTCCTCACTAACCAGGATCGATGTTAGCATGCATACTAGAGCTTCGTGATGAGTCCGATACATTAGTACCAAGTCATACAAGCTTAGGGACGTGTTTTTTTGCTTCAAGGCTTGCGTGACTTGTGTCAGGGCCGTTGCAAAGTCTCTACTATCGGGGACATTTTTATCAGCAGTAACTGGGTCCATGGGGCCCAACAGTTTTATTTCGCGTTTTGGTGGTTTGTCGTTATCATTAGAACCCGCCGTGTTATGCGGCTCTTGTGTTTTGGATTGTTCACCATTGCTGTCTGTGTTTGGTGGATTGCTGGATGATGACATATGCATGGAGTTCATTGGAGTTGGTTTGGGTGGCCCCAGAGTTGACCATTGGCACTCTTTCTCCAATCGTTCCCGGGTAAGCTTATCGGCTAAGTGTTCTCGGTGAGGAGGTGGAGCTGGTTTGGGGGCCTGGGGTTGCCCTAGGACCTTTACGACGTATGGAGCTGGTCGGGGTTGTGAGTGGACGGTCAGATCTGATTGGGCAAGAGCCTGTCCAGGTACCCTGATGACATACATGGTTGGTCTGGGTGGAGGTTGGACCTCCGTTGTTGCAACGGCTGATGGTACTCGGACTACAAAGGGGGTAGGCCGAGCATGAGGGGTCGATGCATCCACAGGATTGAGTGGAGGGATGCACACCATGTATGATTTTTGGCGCGTCATAGTGTTGGGAATGGGTACGGTGGGGGGCACTCGGACTACGTACGGCCGCTGTGGGGCACGAGATGGTTGATAGGCGAGTGTCGACTCAGCGGGAGGGATCTGAACTACGTAGGGTTTATCAAACGTTTCTTTTTTATTTTCTGGGTAAATGGTGTTAATGCAAGGTGTGTTGGATTCATCATCACAATGGATTGAAGTAATTATGTACGGTGCCCCTTCAGCGTTCAGCGGGTCTTTATACACCCCCATAGTCTGATTTTGCGGATGGATGGGGTTAGCCCCGTCAAAAGTGATCTTGCCATCATCAATCATCCTTTGGATGTCCTGCTTCAAGGTAAAGCAGTAATCCATTCCATGCCCATTGCATTGATGGTAGTCGCAGAAGCGATCCATCCTGAACCCTTTGGGCACGGGTGGCTCATCTGGTGTTGCTAGGCTTGGGTTCTATACGAGTTGACAGAACCGGTCATGTCTTTGAATAGCCGCTGGGGACATTTGTTTGTGTTGCATCAATCCAACCTTTAAGAGTTGATCGAAGAGCTGGGATGGCTTCATCGGTAAAGACGTGTACTGAGAGGGTTCTTTCCTCTCGAAGTTACGTGTACGGTTCACCGGATTCTGTGATGATGACTCCGGGGCTGCTGTAGGAGCGGGCTGATAGTAGTTAGTGGGGGGCGTGGGTGGTTTGTATTACTGTGCGGTGTTTGTTTGTTGTGCTCCCGCTATTGCTGCTATAGTTGTCTTGGCCTTTTCTTTGTCTTTTTTAGTGTGTTGGTTTCTGAAGGCCAGGTATGCGGGGTCGTGGCTATTTTGAGCCGCCTCTTCTATGTTCTTGATTTGTTCAAATGCTTCATTAAGGTCACACGCGTTAAGGTAATACAATTTGGACTTGAAAAAATCATTGACCGTTGCTTTCAATATCGTAAACAGATACGTTGGAGAGATCGGTTCATGTAGCTCATTGAGAGCCGCACTCCATCTCTGAATAAACTTCTGCACCGGTTCAAGTGGTGCTTGCTTGATCTACATGAGGCTATCCAGCGTGGCCTCGGGTTTCAAGTTATACTTGAACTGAGTCACAAACTGGCGTAAAAGGTCATCCAAAGAAAGGATAGAGTCCTTGGGCAAGGCTCGGTACCAGTCGAGTGCCCTCCCCGCGAGGGACATGGGGAATACTTGAAGGACGGCGTGGGGCCAATCCTGGAGTAGCGCGCCCTCTAATCTGAATGTTATAAGATGGGCGTTGGGGTCTGTTTCCCCATTGTATTTAGTTAACGTTGGTAGGGGGACACCTTTGGGCAAGGTCAGAGGAGGGACAGAAGAGCTGATAGGGTCATCTTCAGCTTTCCCTCAGCAGCCGTTTTGAGGCGTTTCACATCTTTAGTAAGCTGTTGCATTATTTTCCTTGCATCCGCCCAGTCTTGGGCATTCGGTGATACAGTGGCTTGAGGTTGTAGTATACTGTACAAGTTAGATTGTTGCATATGAGGCTGAAGGGCTGAAAGCTGCGCAGGTGCTTGTGTTTGTGGGATGGTTACAACAGGCAGCGCTACGGGTAGCACGTGATAGGGAAAATGCTATTGTTGTTGCTGCTGGAGCTGGGGTTGTGCTTGGGGGACATTGGCTGGTGGGATTGCGTGAGGTGGCACATGGTGGTGGGGGGCTTGGTACGAAGGCGCTCCCCTAGGCACCCATTGCCCTGCCACATTGTGAGCGAGGACTCCGTGTTGGGCTATGGCTGTCTGGGGGGCTGTGTGTGCTTGGAGGTGTGGTATGAAGTGGGCAGATGTGGACGCTGGAATCACGTGTGGCATCCCTATCACCCTTGGTGGGAGGGTTGCTCCCGTGTTATCAATGGGTGGCTGCACTTGTGAGGATGGGCCCACCGTGGGCATAGGGATGAGTGTGAGCGGGAAGGTGTTGGGTTGGGGGTCACTTGGGAGAGGGACGTGGACTAATGCTGCTGTTTCTAGCAGTGGCTGTTGGGCTTGGAGGAATCTAAGGTGTGGCAAGGGCATGAGTTCCCCTGTGCCGAGATGGAACCTGCGCTTGAGGACTTAAGGTATGGAACGACTCCCCTTGCTTGGATTGAGCGGCAAACTCATCCTCATCCTCTAGTTGGGGCTCTAGTGTGGGCTGATCCAACGAATTATTCCTTTGGAGGAGGAGTTGTGTGACGAGTTTCGAGTATTGTTTAGGAACGGGAATTACATCGTAGGGGGTTGGGATGAACTCTCGTCCCCCCCTGTAATACAACTCAAACTACCTCTTCACCTCTAGTTCAGCTTGATCAACAGCCAGGTTAGCTTGTATCTTAATATAGATAAAGGTGTACTGATCATGGGTAATAATGTTAGAGGCCAGGTTCTTCCCTTGCAGCCTTAGGGATCGACGGGGATCCACTGTGGGCTGCATTCCCGGGTGTTGTGCGATGGGTTGTTGGACAGCTATGGTGTCCATGGAGGTGGTCTAAGCGGTAAGAGCGGTGTTGTTTGAAGGATTCATGATGCTACGTTGTGGATATGGATAAGTCTGGAATTACGAAGTTGATGTCTTGAGGGACGGACAGCGTACACGCCTAATGGATGGCGTATAAGGGCAACGTATACAGCACGTACGGCGTATACAGCGTAGATGCTGGTGAGCGTACGCATGAGATGGGTTGCGGGGTGAAACAAGGTAGCGTAAATAGGTAGCGTAAACAAGGCAGCGTAAACGGGAAAGTGTAAACAGGAAAGCGTAAACAAGGCAGCGTAAACAGGAAAGCATAAACAGGGTGACGGGGAGCGTAAAACAGGCAGGGTGAAACAGTACAAAGCGTAAGACGGTACAAAACGTAAAACAGTTCGAAGCATGAAAACAGAGCGTAAAAGACAGGCTTGTAGAAGTCAGCGTAATCAGTATAGTGTGAAACAGATGAGCGTAAACAAAGCGGTGATGTTTGAGAGCGTGAATGCTGCGCAGTGTAGATGCTGGGCAGTTACGAGGTAGGTTTCAGAACCGGATGGCGTAAACACTGGGAGAGTTAGAGTGGCATACAACTAACGGCGTAGACACTTAACAGCGTATATGCTAGGAATTGCAGGTAAGGGTTTTAAGAAGGCCCTCCTTCTAGCGGCAATTTCTGTACTGCCTGAAATTGTCGGTCTCCGGCTGGAAGGAAAAACAGAGGCCACGGGATCACGAGACGCGTACAGAAGACCCTGCCTATGCCTGAGGGTGTGCTGGAATGCAGCAGAGGTAGAGTACCTTGGGTGGTCCGCACGCGGATCAGATAAGGATTTCCCCACGCATACGCAGATGCTAATACGCTGGGTTATGCGTAAACGGCGTGTAGGCGTAAATGAAGCAAAAAATAGCGTAAACATAAACAGATGCAAACGAAGCGCGAGCGAGGCATGGGCCAAATTGACGTAAAACTGTAAATGAAATTGCAGCAAATGAAACGATGGAATTATAGAGTCAGAGTACAGTGCACCGGTCTAACGCAGTTGTGGGAACACAAGGCGGCCGAAAAGCCCTGGCGTACACACAGGTGACTCGGACGGTTTGCAGAGCGGGTGGAGCGTAAGAGACTGGATTCGCAGTGTGCAGGACTTCTCAGTATAACAAGGTTTTCTGCTCTTTTACGCAGCATAAATGTTGTCTAGTCTACTTCGGGATTTTGCAAAACGTCCTACGGAAGTGGAAAAATGGGGGTTTTATACAGGTTGTTACGCTAGACTCGAGATGGGAGACACATGGCGCGTTGACCGGGTGCATACACTTTACAAATATACAAAATGTTACAACTGCTGGGCGTATACGCTACATCAGGTCGACGTATACACTGGGCATATACGCCGAAATGCTGGGCGTGAACTGGGTGGAGATCGAGCGCTGGGCATATACGTTGACGGATGCTAGGCGTACATGCCGGGCGCATACGCCGAAAGGTGCCACTTGTTTTAATTCTTGCTCTTCGGTGTTGTCTTCATGCTGTCATTGGAGATCCTGTCGTCAAGCGTGCGCATCTGCAGTGCTTGGGCGTATACGTCGGAGAGCTGGGTGTATACGCTGAAGTGCTGGGCATATACGCTAGAATGCTGGGTGTATACGCTGAAGTTTCGGGTTGGGCCTACACGCCGAGCGTATACGCTGTGTGTATATGCTGGCCCCATATACTCAGCAAAAAAACTAAGTATTACGATCATGCAACCGACGTCGTTTGTGAGTTCTGGGGTCTTGTTTGGGGTCGGACAAGTACTAAGCTCCAAATTTTGTGGTGTTCCAATAACGTAAAGAATATCTTTACCTTTTCTTTTCAAATATAAGTTATAAATACCTAGGATTCACATTGCAACAACTAGAAACAATGGATGGTAAACTTGTGTAAACATATGATAAAGCATGTACATGAGATACCCACATTGACATACACACAGAGTTCACAAAGGAACATTTTAATTAGTTTAAGAAATCATTTTCATACACATTGGTCATGCAACATATGAGTGATTAGAAAATAGTAGTAGCCTCACAAATAATGAAACATTCATTTCATTTATTCCATTAATAGACGCTAAATCAACAAACATTGCATACTTAGTTCATGCATCCATAGTAGTGCACATCAACACAACTTAGATTTAATCACAAAAGAGCATTATAAGTCATTCTACCTATCACCAATATAACATTTAGTTAATGCATACAAGTGGTGTCATTCAACATATAAGTGACAGGCATATTAATAATACTCAAATCTATCATAATTATGCAATTATAGATAGATCAATAGGTCAACATTAAATCATATGAAATTATTATCTTATCATTAACACTTAAATTCATTGACACAAGAACATTAACAACACTTAAAATCCATCAACACAAGTACATAAGCAACACTTAAATCTATTAACACAAGCACATCAATAGTACTTAAATTCATTACCATCATCAAATTATAAAAAAAATCACCAGATCAATACTAAATCATACAACTTGTAAACAAATGTACATCAATAGATCTCAAATCCATCACCATCGTCAAATTATAGATAAATTTACAAATAAACAAAAAAACATAGAAATCACAAGTGCATGGTTAACACCACTCAAGTCCATCCTAATTATAAAATCATAGGTAAATTCATAAATCATAATCAAACTATATGAATCATCATAACAAAGCATAGTCACAATCCCTACCCCAAACATCAGCCTAAGAAAAAGTGGGCATTACAAAGGGCTCCATGATTTTGTGTAAGAATATAGAGCCATGGTTATATTAACTACTAATATGTGTTATGAATAGAATATATAGCCATGGTTATATTAACTACCAATATGTGTTATGAATAGAATATAGAGCCATGGTTATATTAACTAGCAATATGTGTTATGAAATATTTACATAAGTCATGACTTGCTACAGTTCCATTTCTCAAGCTTCTCTTTACAAGGTTATAATCAATTGAGAAGTTGATTACCTAATTAAGAAGGCTTTAAGCTAGTTTGTGTAATGACCTTAAAAGAAGACACAAACATGTTCATTATTTTTTTTTCAAAGAAATAATCACCCTCACACCTCATTCAACAAGCATTACATATAGAGTGTTGACACTCTAGGATCTAGCCTTAAGGGCTTGTGAATATGACACCTGATCATTTTTTAAAATTTTAAAACATGTTGTCAATATGATAATTGAATTAATATAAAATTTACAATAAAATTAACAAGGAAAAAAACAGACAAATAACTTTCTACTCCAAAAAAATCATCAAAACTTCATACATTTGATCTTTTTCTTTTTGGAAAAGCTTTTGGGAAAATTCTAATATTGCAAGGAAAGATATTTACAAATAGATGAGAGGTAGAGGCTATCCCTAGGGACAAAGCTAGGAACCCTTCCTTGAAAATCAAAATTCCCTTGGCTACATGTCCTTTGCAACAATAGAAATATTTCCCAAATAGCCTCAAAACCCCAAATACCCTAAACACAAAATGACATTAAAAATCAAAAATAAATAAAAGAAAAAAATAGTTGAATGCTAGAAACCACCTTGTAGATATACAACAACACAAACAAAAAACCAACACAAGGAAAAATGAAAGGCCACACCCCCCCACCCCTAAGGCTAATGGGGAATCTAATCATAGTGATAATGTAGGAATAACCATGAATGTAGAGCATCCAATTATGCATGGTGCTTCTTAGAGTCTAGAAAGCTACCCCCTCCTAGAAAAGCTTAAAGACCTCTACCTTCTTGGCCTAGGTGACAAGCAACCCAACCCCATCTGGATGCAAGTTTGTTGAGGCAAGTCAAATATGGCACCTAAGATCCTATCACAAAATCTTCTAGTTGATTTGCATCCTCAAATACAGGCATTTTCCCACATGAAACCAAGCCATAGTATTGATCCTATGAACCAACGTTAGTTGTTTCTATCATTTGAGGTCTTTCTAAGGCTCTTAAGCCCTATGTTCATCAACCTCCCTCTCCAAAAACTTTGAACAAAGGATCTCCCTCTTCAGCTTCTCCTAGCTATTCTTCATAAGCTTCTCTTCAAGAGTAGCTTGCATCCTAGCTTCCTCTGTGAGCTACTATTGCTGGACCTCATTCAGCTCCTTCCTTTGGCACAGCTTCTTGAGTTGGGGTAGGTTCCAAGCTTGATACATTTCTCATGAGATTAAGTTGACTCTGGAACCTAAGTCAAGAAGAGCCTTATGTGGTTCATTCCCAACGATTTGTAGATAGATTAAGGGTCTTCCAAGATTAAAGAGTTTCTTGGGAAGGTGGCCTACCTTGATCTAGTTGGTTACAGTACGTGTTAACATAACCGTATGTGTGAAGCTCTATTGTTGAACGGAAGGGAGCTTCAAAGTCTTGGATGGTGGAGGAGTGTGTAGAGAATCAACCACTTGTTGTTGTGAGAGCTTGTCTGGGCTTTTGATTCTAAAGAAAGATCTTCTCTTTTTACAATTTTTAGAACCAATAGTGGGTTGAATGTTTACAGCTCTCGCAGCGTTACGTTGCTGCGGTTGAGTGGGGAGTTCCCCTTGCATTGTTGGAGCAGGTTGTATGGGAACTATAGGTGGAAGAGATGCAGATGGAGTTGGAGGATGGTATGGATGTGGAGCATCTCCCAGAGGAGAAGGAGTTCTTCTAAAGTACTCCTAAACTTGGTAGTAACATTGGGGAGTTGTGTGACCCATAGAGTCATTTGGAGAAACTGGATGCTACATGTAATAGCCATAAGGATTAGGTTGTAGGTAAGGGTATCACTGTCCAGGTAGTGGCATCCCCCATGACTGTGGGTGTTGCCACTATTGATGTTTCCCGATGGGTTGTGCTAGAGTTCCACTTGGATAGTACATTAACGGTTGGTGGAACTGCCTTGGGTTACCTTGGGGATAAGGTAATCTTTGGGGTGTTTGCCATTGGTTAAGTCTTGGGTTAAGTGCATACACCCCAAACTCTTGTAGATGTGAGATGATGGGACAACATCCCTTAGGATGATCATATTGGCAGATCTCACATCCACCATCATTGTCTATGTTAGAATCCAAAACCTCATTGGAGATAGTTATTTTCCCCTTACCATTGTTACGTGCATGGCTTGCATCTCTCCGCTTGTTCTTATCTTTGTCACTACCTCGTTCCTCCTTAGACTCCTCTATGATTTTTAGGATAATTTCAAGTCTAGAGTCTAAGGAATCCCACAATTGATCCACCTTAGCCGATACTTCTATTTTTAGCTTTTGAATCGGCAAGGTTTTTCTGTTCACCAACTCTTCGAGTGGTGACTCATCCTCCTCATCACAAAATTTCACTCTCTTCTTTCAAAGGGAAGGATCATGGTTAAATTCTTCCACACTTTCTCTTTTTCATAGCTCCCCTTCTTCTTTGGCTACTTGCTCCAACAGTCAATGAATTTCATGGGCTCTAAGTTCTGATAGTCTCCCTTGGGCATAAGTCCCAAGGGTTCTCCTAGTCTCATACCTTAGCCCATCCATGATGTGGTGAAGTTGGTCCTGTTGTGCATAACCATGGCCCAGGCAATGATGTAACAATGCATAGTATCAGCCCATGGTAGCATCCAAAGGTTCATGAGTACCTTGCTTCCATCCTTGGATCTACTTACGCAAATTAGACACTCTAGAGTACGTTTGATATTTATCGTTGAAGAGTTCTAACATCATACTCCAGCTCCTAATGGTTTCCAACTCTAAGGACCAGTACCAACTCTCTGCTTCCTTAATGAGTATCCTAGGAAACAAATTCAGTTTCTACTACTCATTCTCTATGTTTTGCAAGGCACAGGCATCGTGGAATGCCTGTAAATGATGTTGTGGATCAGTGTTGTATCCCCCTTCGAAGTGTGGGATATTATTCATATCTAATCGTTTGATCAAACTATCTCTTTGATGCCTTGTTGGTATTATTACTGCATCCATTATATTGAGCATACTTCAGGTTGCAAGTAGGAGCTCATCATGATCTTCTCTTTCATGACGTCTCTAATGTCTACGTTGTTCCCTACTTTCCCTTCGTTCATGCCCTTGTCCTCGCTCTCGAGTCTCTCATCGAGGTCTCTCATTTTTTTTACCTCTATCCTCACTGTTATGCTTTGATGGCTATACTCAGATGTGGAAGAAGAGGATGAGTGATGTGATGAAGGGGAAGAAGAAGGAGAACCATCACTATGATGATGTCTCCTACCTTCTCTTCGACTTCTACAGCCCCAATCATGATGACGATCTAAGTGCCCATCCTTGTCATGTGTTGTTGTTCCCTCTGTGAATAGTTGGCATTCATAGGGGTTAAAACCAGTGTTATGTATCATGGATCGTAAGTTCTGATACCCCACCTCCTCACCATCATTAGGAGGGGGAACATTATCTAATGAAGAACATGTTATAATGGGTTCATCATCTTTGATTTCACTTAGGACATGCGAGACCCCTTTACCCTTTAACAACGTATGATGGCTCTCTTGCTGTGAGTCCTTGATACATTGTGTAGCTATGGGATGATAATCCCTTATGTCAAAATCACTTATAATGTATTTAGCATAAAGCTGTGTCATGCTGATCTATGCAAGAGCACAAAGAAGCATGTTTGGGATTGACCGATCTGGAGGTAACACTATGTTACCTTGCAAGTCTCTCCATCACAGCTATTCATCTTGATGGAGGATAAAGGTAAAGTCTGGTATGTACTCATTAGGATGAGTATATACCACTCAGTATTATTGAGGAGTTGGCAGATTTTGATTATGTGTTCTTGATTGTTGACTGCTTCTTGTATAATCCCTAGGTGGTGAATTTCTTTTGTTAGAAGAAGACATTGTTATTTAATTTAGTGTGCTAGTAAACCATTATATAATTTTTTCATTTAATTAAGCCTAATGTTCGTTTAAGCTCCCAACAATGTGAGTGATCTCCTATGTTCTACTTAGCACACAAACACTTAGTCCCTGGCAACGATGCCAATGATGAGTGGCGAGGTACCCCTACACTCATCCATACAAATACAAGCGTAGCACGTGCGATTCGGTCGAACTCTATAGACTAAGTGCCTACACGCCTCATGAAACACTTAAGGTTAATCATTCATTGTCTTCCCAGACTTACTTGTAGTTGTCATGGTGTATGGTTAAGTAAGTCTGAGGTATATGATTTTTATATCTTTTTATGTTTTATCTCCTATGCTATTGAGTTGAAGGGTGAAGAGACTAATGAACTAACTCTAACTAACTAACTAAGCATTAATTAAACTAGCGTCAGCATCCATTCCCACTTACCATTCACACCCTAAACTAATGCAACCTTGGTTACCAAACGCTAATCGTTGTTGGGATCACCAAGCGTAACGCACGTCCTTGAAGTGGTCGTACTGAGGAACTTAACTAGGAGAGAAGGGTTGAGAGAGATTTAATAAACTAAGAAAGCATTTAAATAACAAATAATAAATAACAATAAATAAAATCCTAATTAGCCTATTCCATGCAATGCAAGGTTTATCCAAGAAGCTCGTCTTTATTTCCATACACAAACTTGTGTTTAGGTACAATGTTTGCTCGAATAAAGATCCATTCACTCTAGAGTTCCTACTGTGGGCGCATGGAAATTAATCTATCTCTAGAGGGGAAAAGTTGTCAGAGTTTCACTATGGTCTAGGCCTAGACTGGAAAATAAGGAAGAGCCACCTCTTATTTATAGACTTGGCAGTGCACCGTGATATTGTGTATACAATATCACAAGGGATGCAATATCATGGCAGCTGCGATATCGTGTACACGATATCATGGCCCATGCGATATCGTGTTCCATCACTTATGTTAGGATAGTTAGTTGTTGATTAGCAATGAGATTAAGTTAAATTGATTATAAATTACATTTCAACCTATTCTTAATCATTTATAAATAAAATATAAAATAATAAAAATCATGTGCCTCAATTATACTTAACCATACAATTAAGATCCACAAGTACGGTTGAGAAGATAGCAATTGTCATGATTAGATTTCACATCCTGGAACCAATGTACTTAAGAACTTAAGGTCTACGGAATTCAAATAGATAGTTCATGAATGCTTGTGATTCATATGATTGGGCATAGGGGTACCTTGCTGCTCATCACCTCCACCTCTCCATTTTAGTAGCAATATTTTTTTGAGTTGTGTCCACCAATACAATATCATCTACAAATAGCATACTCCAAGGGATTCCATTTTGTATTTTCTTTGTTAATTCATCCATAATAATGACAAATAAGTATAAGTGCAAACCCTTGATGTAGGTCTACTATGACTAGAAAATAAATTTTGTTCTAATTTTAGTGGTAGCTCCTTCATACATGTCTTGAATCACTTCAAGGGATGTTTTTTCTCCACAGGGCCCGGTAAATAGTATCTCTAGGTACTCTATCATATACTTCTTTCAAGTCAATAAAAATCATATGTAAATTTTCTTGTATTTTTTCTAAATTTCTCCATTAATTTTTGTATTAAAAAAAATCCTTTATAGTAGATCTCCCTAGTGTAATTTATAACTTAGCATTATACACCAACATCAAACCCATAACTTAGAGCTTTCAAATCAAGAATCTTACCGCTAGGCTAAGACCACATTGTTAAAATATCCAATAAGAAATTTTTATGGCTTTATAGGACATAAAACTAAATGCTTAATTCTTTTAATGTTATCCAAATGATTTTTGAAAAATAGAATCATCTTTAATGATATAAAGGATAGCCTTGGAAGAAGATGTAAATCAAAGACTTTAAACTAGTAAATCCAAATCAATTAAGCATACTTATATTATATAACATTAATACCAAGGTGAAATCCAAGATAAAATCAATTTTTTACATCATATTACAAGTATAAATATAAGATATACTAGTATCCATGTGCAAATTATATTTAAGAATGATGGAACAAAATAAACATAGTTCAACCTTGTGCTCAATGATGATTTGAATTAAAGGAAAATTTTAGAAAATAAGGCACAATGTTAGTGAAGCTCAAAGATGACATGTTAATCAAATGCTATTACTTGTTACAATATAAAGCTAATGGTAATAGTAATTTGTATATTGAAAGAAAACTTTGTACAATATAAACTATCATTAAATAGAAATACCTACTAAAAAAGTTCAACAATTTCATGTTCATCATATGTTACCCCTACTACAATCTACTACAAATGTTCATATATCACTAGCTTAGTTATATATTTTTAATATATACCTATAATTTGGCCTAGAGAATCTTATTTGTTAACAAGTAACAAGGTATTTGAGTGAAATATTTCATGACTTCTAGAATTAGAATTGTATATCAAATTTTTCATAACAACAGGTTTTAGAAAAAAATATATTTGCATCATTTATTATATGTTCTCATTCCCAATGGACTTTCTTCCTTTTTTATGCTCTAATAGGCACATGTACTATCTACTATTTGACTACGGTGATGAACTGGCATGCATGTCTAGCAACGAAGAAGGGTTTCACGATGATGGATGATGGTGAGATGTTGTAATGATGGTGCAACGAAGCTACGAGGGTTTCATGGGGGGGCTACATGGCCCATTGCAAAGCCTATAAATCTCTCTACAACCCATTGCTAGGCCATCTATCTTTATGCTAGTGGCAGCCTATGATAATGGTAGGGAGTGTAGAGGTGGAGTGGTGGTGTGCAATGGGCCTGCACAACTAGCAAGGGTTCGGCACAACATGGGGGCATGGCGTAGCCAAAAATAGAAGTGCAGTGAGGGGAGATTGGTTGGTGCACTTGCATGAATTATTTATAACTTTGGAAAAACAATCTATAACTTAACAACTACCTTCCAAAAATTGGATTTGAATGATGTATAACTGTAGATAGAATCCTTTTTATTTATTATATTTAAATCATCACTACAAGAGATGATTGGAAATCACTAGCTTAGTTATATATTGATAATATATACCTATAATTTGGTCAAGAGAATATTATTCGTTAACAAGTAATAGGTTATTTGAGTTAAAAATTTCATGACTTCTGGATAAAGAACAAGATTTTTATATCAAACTTTTTGTAACAACGAGCTTTAGAAAAACAATATTTGCATCAGTTATTATATGTTCTCACTCTTGGCTGAATTTGCATTGCCTATCAAAGCATACAAAAAGAACAAATTCAAACAAGAATGAGAACATACAATAACTAATGCAATTTTTTTTCTAAAACCCGTCGTTATGAAAAATTTGATATACAAATATTGTTCTTCAGTCTAAAGTCGTGAAATTTTTGACTCAACTTATTACTTGCTAACAAATAAGATTCTCTTGGCCAAATTATAGGTATATATTATAAATATATAACTAAGCTAGTGATCTCCAATCACCTCTTATAGTGATGATTTAAACATAACAAATAAAAAGGATTCTATCTACAATTATACATCATTGGAATCTAACTTTTGGAAGGAATTTTTTAATTTATAGATTAATTTTCTAAAGCTATAAATAATTCATGAAAATGTAAATCAAAAATAGAGTAGCTTATAAGACCATAGAATCCATTATTAAATAATTAAGAACATGTTATAATACACCATGAATGATCAATGTTCAAACTTGCACAATTGTTGATTTACAAATCATGTTTTACATCTCTAAAAGGATAATGTAGTAGCAATTGTGCCCAACAATAATCTATCCATTTTTCTCTTCTATTCTTGGAGGTATAATAAATCTAGGATATATAGTTAAAGCCCATGCTAATCTCAATGGTAGTTAGCAAGATCCATTGATAAGGGATGTGTAGTTAAATCCAATGCTAATCTCTTTTAATATACATTGATAAGGGATGTGTAGTTTTAAAGTTGAAACTTGATGAGTGGCGAGGTACCCCTACACTCTACCATACGAATACGAGCGTACACGCGCGATCCGGTCGAACTCCGCAAACTAAATGCCTTAACGCCACAAGAAACACTTGGGGTTAATCGTTCGTTGTCTTCCTAGGCTTGCTTGTATGTGTCACGGTGTATGGTTAAGCAAGTCTGAGGTATGTGATTTTTTTGGTCTTTTCATGTTTTCTCCTATGCTATCAGAGGAAAGGGTTGAGAAACTAAACTAAATCTAACTAATGTCCTAGTCTAAATTAACTAGCGTCAGCATCCGTTCCCACTTGCCGGACACACCCTGAACTATGCAACTGCGGCTTACCAAACGCTAGCCGTTACTGGGATCGCCACACGTAACGCAAGTGCTCGAAGTGGTCGTACTGAGGCACCTATTTAGCCTACGTGTGATAAGCAGCCGATTCCTTAGCCAGCCGTACACACCCGTGGGTGCTCGTAACTAAGTCGTACTTATCACACGATCTAGCCTAGCAATGAGCAGCCGATTCCTCAACTAGCCGTACACATTAGACCCGGGAGTTACCAAGCGCAGAATCCTGGAATACGCTACTGGGTTACCAAGCATCCAATGCTCGTAATTGAGTCGTACTCATGCATTGCGTCAAGCAGCCGATTCCTTGACTAGCCGTACACGTCCGTAGACGCTCGTAATCAAGTCGTACTTGAACGCACTAGGAAAGCAGGAAATAAAGCAATAAATGAAACCACGTGCTGCAAGGTTTATCCAAACAAGTTCGTCTTTATTGCCGTACACAACTTGGGTTCAGGTTACAAGCTGCTCGAATAAAGAGCCGTTCACTCTAGGACTCCTACTGCGGGCACATGGGGAAAAATTCTAACTCTGGAGTGATCAATCTGCCAGAGCTTCGCTACACTAGCCAGGATTGGGAAATGAAGGGAGTGCCGCCTCTTATTTATAGATATGGCGGCGGGACGCGATATCGCGTACGCGATATCGCAGGAGAAGACGCGATATCGCGTCCGCGATATCGCATGGGATGCGATATCGCGGCCTAGTGTAAATCGCGTCTCATCATACCCCCATGACTGAATGAAAACTCGTCCTCGAGTTCCTTACAATGATATCAGGTAGGTATGGGATTATTAGGGAAAATGGAACTAATGGGATGACATGTGAACGGTCTTTATTACAAGACTTGACAAAAACTGGTGTTCATGACAACATGGGTGAACACCTTATTACAATGACATCAGGCCACAGTTGGCAGCTGAGAGAAAAGAGGAGAGAGAATAGAAGAGAAGAAAGAAGAAGAGTCTTGTTGCTGCCAACGCCTAGATTGCGCCTTTCGTTGTCCATCTGTAAGCGCATTATCAATTCCACTCCTTGCATGCTGCTTCAGCGCTGCTCCATTCCAAGTGTCTGCTCCAGATCCATTCCGTTGTTGTATGATTGCCATCTGCACACACAACACCATCATATATTAGCAAGGGTAATTGAATCATTAAGTAAAGCATACCTTGCTTCGGTTTAGGCTCACTGGCTAAGGTGTGGTATGGCTGATATGGATCTGGGAAAATATAGATGATGACTACCGAAGGTATAGGGGTAAGGAAGAAAAACGAAAAAATCCGGGGCTTAGGATAAAAATCGAAAAATCAGGCCCCGTACCCCCATGACTAATCGCGAACCTCCGGTAGCGTTAGAATGGAGAGAGAAAAGGAATAGGAATGATAGGTAAAAAGGGACAACTATGGCATCGATAAAAAGGATGTCATGATGGAAATGAACAAAAATGTTAATTAATTGCAAAACGTTAAGGAAAAGAAGTTAACTAATGTTCCAAATAGGAATGTCAGTGGGTCCTCCCCAAAGCAGGCTCATGCCCTTAATGCCCTGACAATCCCACATTCAAAGAGTCCGTAGGCTCGGGGAATGTCCTTTGGAAACAAGAGTTAAAGTCTTAACCGGAAGAATTTACCAAAAAGAAAACAAAGCATCAACTAAAGTATATACAATGATACAACCGGCAATGAGGTGAACAATGGAGAGAAGGATGGGAAGAAGAGAAGTGGAATGGAATCCCAAGAACAAGGTGGTGTACAGCCCCTTGTGTGTTACATGATTAATGTGACTTGGCGAATCTCATTCCAACTCTGGGCTCAAACCAACCACTTCCAGTGACTTCGCATCAATGCAGTTGGTTAAATCATCCACTTGGGTAACAAGGATGCAACTTCGAGAAGCCACCACCATTCCGACGAAACAACAGAGAGAATGGGAAGCGAGAAGGGCCTTAGTTAGAGGGAACACTTTGGTTCCATAACCAGTGCTTGCAGCCCAAATTTATTCCGTCTAAGGGGTGTGCTTTGAATCCTCACTTTTAGCTTTTTAGCTTTTTCACTTTTTTTTTTTTTTTTCCCATTGTTTTTTTTTCATTTTGTCTTCTTTTTTTTTGTTTTGTGTTTTTATGCGTGGGGACCACACCATGCAAAGACTTCTTTATTTTTATTGTCTCAGCTTCCGATTATTGGGTTACATCGGAACGGTAAGAAAACCCAAGAAGAAAACATCCAAGCACCCAAGTGAAAGACCAACACAAGAGCACCAAGTTCCCTTGAAGTCACACCCGTTTCAAATCCTTGAGTCCGTCCTTAGTTTGAGAAATGCCCAGTCACCGGTTCGTTAAAGTTCTTATTGGAAGGGAACTGTACATTTCCAAGCCAAGGGAAACCATAGACTTGATGGATGGATGGATGAAGTGATCTCATTGCCTGCCATATCAAAAGAACATACCTTAGTATCAACAATGTAACTTAAAGGTAAAAACCAAACATTAGCAATTAATGAAAAACAGTTCATCCCATCGGCCCGAACACTTATTGGGTGACGAATTTACATGATGGATGACACACACACACACACACACAAAAAGATAGAAAAATATAACGATGTTGTAAAACAAAAACAAGAAAAGTTAAAGAAAGTTGTAAAACAAAAATTAGAAAAGTTAAAGAAATTGTAAAACAAAAATGTGAAAAACAAAAACGTTGTAAAACAAAAACGTGTAAAACAAAAACTGAAAAAGAACTGAGGGCCCCATATGATTAGCATAGGTGGCCATCTCCCCCATGACTGAGTTGTGAGGGAGAGATCCGAAGTAGTGAGCGCCTATTTGAATTTCTAAGCAGTGCCCAACTTCTCCCAATTGATGATCTTAAATTCAGGGTTGGAAGTTGGCGACGCTCACGTTCCAATGTGTCTATGCCACGGTTGTTGGCATGAGTTGCCTCAGTTCGTTCCATGCATATTTGTTTGCTCTTATGAGAAGCTGTCAACCACGGGGTGTCTACTACTTCTTGTGTGGTTGCTACATACAGGCATCTTTGTTGCAGAGTTTCCTGGGCACACCTGTGACATGGAGACATTTCCTCCGTGTCATCACCCGATGAATCACTGTATGTGATGCATGGAACTATCCTCTTCTCGATCTTTCCACATATGTTTATCTTGGAGATTTCCAAGGAAAGATCACGGATCCTAAGGCATGCATCTACTGTGCTTAGCCATGCCCTTCCCATTATAATTGGGAAGTCCCCTTCGTTGTTGTTAACATCGATCACTAGGAAATCCGCTGGGTAGGACCAACCACACACAGTGGTAATAACGTCCTCCACCAAACCCAAGGGAATAGTGATGGACTGGTCTGCCAGCTCTAGTTGGATGTTGCTCTTCTTAAGTTGGGGCAGGTTCCAGGCGTGATACATCTTTCGCGAAATTAAGTTGACTCCGGAACCTGAGTCAAGAAGAGCTCGATGTGGTGCATTCCCAGCGATCTGCAAATGAATAAAGGGACTCCCAGGATCAGTTAGTTTCCTGGGAAGGTGGCCTACCTTGATCCAGTCAGTTACGGTATGTGTTAGCATAACCGTATGCGTTACATTCCCTTGGACTGAAGGGTGCTCCGAAGTGTTAGTAGTTAGAGGCCTATACATATACCCGTCCGCTTGTTGTTGCGAGAGCCTATCCGGGCTCCTAGTTCTGAAAAAGGGTCTCCTTTTTGTACAGTTATCGCCAGAACTAGTGTCCGGTTGGATATTTACACTCTGAATATTTACAGATCTCGCGGCGTGACGTTGCTGCGGTTGGGTAGGTAATTCCCCTTGCATTGTTGGAGCAGGAGGTGTTATGGGAACTACTTGAGGAAAAGGTGCGGGTGGAGTTAGAGGATGGACAGAATGTGGAATGTCTCCCGGAGGAGAAGGAGTCCTTCTGAAGTACTCCCGAGCGTAGTAGTGACGGCGTGGAGTGTGACTCATAGCGTCACCTGGAGAAACTGGCTGCTGCACATAATAACCATAAGGATCAGGCTGCCGGTAAGGGTATCGATGTGTTGGCTGTGGCATCCCCCATGACTGTGGGTATTGCCACTGCTGATGTTGCTCGATGGGCTGCGGAGGTGTTCCACTTGGATAATACGTCAAGGGTTGGTGGAACTGCCTCGGGTTACCTTGTGGATAAGGTAACCTTCTGGGTGTTTGCCGTTGATTAAGTCTTGGGTTTAATGCATACACCCCAGACTCCTGCAGATGTGAGATGATTGGACAACATCCCTTAGGATGGTCATAATAGCAGACCTCACATCCACCGTCATTGTCTGAATCAGAATTTTCAGCCTCATCGGAGTTAGAGATTTTTCCCTTACCCTTGTTATGTGCAGGGTTAAAGTTTCTCCGCATGTTTTTGCTTTTATCACTACTTTGCTCATCCTTAGACTCTTCTACAATTTTCAGGACTGTTTCTATTCGTGAGTCTAAGGAATCCCACATTTGGTCTACCTTAGCCGATACCTCCGTTGTTAACTTTTGGATCGGCACGGTTTTCCTGTTCACCAACTCTTCGAGTGGTGACTCATCCTCCTCATCACAGAATTTCACTCCCTTCTTGCGAAGGGAGGGATCGCGGTTGTATTCCTCCGCACTTTCTCTTTTCCGTAGCTCACCCTCTTCTTGCGCTACTTGTTCCAACAATACTTCAACTTCATGGGCTCTTAGTTGGGAGAGTCTCCCTTGGGCGTAAGTCCCAAGAGTTCTTCTCGTTTCATTTCGTAGCCCATCCACGAGGTGGCGAAGTTGATCCCGCTTAGCGTACCCATGGCCCGGGCAACGATGTAGCAATGTGTAGTAACGGGCCATGGCAGCATCCAAGGATTCATGAGCTCCTTGTTTCCAGCCTTGGATCTGCTTACGCAAGTTAGACACTCTGGAGTACGTTTGATATTTGTTGTTGAACAATTCAAGCATCGTACTCCACCTCCTGATGGTTTCCGGTTCTAAGGACCGGTACCAGCTTTCTGCTTCTTTAGTGAGTGTCCTTGGGAACAACTTGAGTTTCTGCCACTCATTGTCTATGTTCTGCAAGGCACAGGCGTCGTGGAATGCCTGTAAATGATGTTGAGGATCAGCGTTGTATCCCCCTTCAAAACGTGGGATATTATTTATATCCAAACGCTTGATCCTACTGTCTTTCAAATGCCTTGTGGGAATCCTAACTGCCTCTCTAATGTCAAGCATACTTCGGGTTGCGAATAGGGGTTCGTCATGATCATCTCTTTCATGACGTCTGTGATGTCTACGTTGTGGTTCCCTATTCTCCCTACGTCCTTGTCCTTGTCCTAACTCCTCTCGACCTTCTTGTCGAGGCATTTCATCTCTTCTACCTTTACTTTCCGCGTTATGCTCATGGTGGCTGCGCCCAGATGTGGAAGGAGAGGGTGAATGATGTGATGAAGGGGAAGAAGAAGGGGATCCATCACCATGGTGATGTTTCTTGCCTTCTCTTCGGCTGCTTCGGCCCCGATCGTCGTGACGATCTGCATGTCTGTCATTAGTGTGAGTGATTGTTCCTGCCGTGAACAGCTTGTGCTCACGGGGATCAGAGCCTGGAATGTGTATCGTTGATCTAAGGCCCTGATGCCTAACCTCTTCACCAGAGTGAGGAGGAGGAACATCATTTTCTAAGAAACCCGTTGTGAGGGGTTCCTCGTCTCCTATTTCACTAATGACGTGGGAAACCTTGCCCTTCAGTAGTGAATGTTGGCTCTCCTGCCTTGCATCCCGAATACGTTGGGCTTTTGTGGGACGATAATCCCTCAGAGTGTAATCATCCGCAACGTATTCAGTAATCAGCTCTTGCATGCCATACCGTACCAAGGCACGGAAAAGCATGTTGGAAGCAGAGCGATCTGGGGGTAACACAATGTTACCTTGCATGTCTCTCCACCGCAGTTGCTCATCTTGATGGAAAACAAAGGTAAAATCTGGCACATACTCATCGGGATGAGTATATGTGACCTTAGCCTGTTGAGGACATGGTTGATTGCGGTTATGTGTATGATGCTGACTTTCTCCTGTATTGTCCTTAGGTGAGTTGATTTCGTGAGAAGAAGCCATTTTTATTGGTGTGCAACTTCACCGTTATTTATTGTTCTTTATTAACTGATTAACCCTAAGGTTCGTTTTAAGCTCACAACGATGTGAGTGATATCCCTTATGTTAAATTGGCGAAAAAACACTTAGTCCCCGGCAACGGCGCCAATGATGAGTGGCGAGGTACCCCTACACTCCACCATACGAAACGAGCGTACACGCGCGATCCGGTCGAACTCCGCAGACTAAATGCCTTAACGCCACAAGAAACACTTGGGGTTAATCGTTCGTTGTCTTCCCAGGCTTGCTTGTATGTGTCACGGTGTATGGTTAAGCAAGTCTGAGGTATGTGATTTTTTTGGTATTTTCGGCTTATCTTCTATGCTACCAGGAGAAAGGGTTGAGAAACTAAGCTAACTCTAACTAAAGATCTAAGTCTAAATTAACTAGCGTCAGCATCCGTTCCCACTTACCGGACACACCCTGAACTATGCAACTGCAGCTTACCAAACGCTAATCGTTACTGGGATCGCCACACGTAACGCAAGTGCTCGAAGTGGTCGTACTGAGGCACCTATTTAGCCTACGTGTGATAAGCAGCCGATTCCTTAGCCAGCCGTACACACCCGTGGGTGCTCGTAACTAAGTCGTACTTATCACACGATCTAGCCTAGCAATGAGCAGCCGATTCCTCAACTAGCCGTGCACATTGGACCCTAGGGTTACCAAGCGCAGAATCCTAGAATACGCTACTGGGTTAGCAAGCAACCAATGCTTGTAATTGAGTCGTACTCATGCATTGCGTCAAGCAGTCGATTCCTTGACTAGCCGTACATGTCCGTAGATGCTCGTGATCAAGTCATACTTGAATGCACTAGGAAAGCAGTAAATGAAAGCAATAAATGAAACCACGTGCTGCAAGGTTTATCCAAACAAGTTCTTCTTTATTGCCGTACACAACTTGGGTTCAGGTTACAAGCTGCTCGAATAAAGAGTCGTTCACTCTAGGACTCCTACTGCGGGCACATGGGGAAAAATTCTAACTTTGGAGTGATCAATCTGCCAGAGCTTCGCTACACTAGCCAGGATTGGGAAATGAAGGGAGTGCTGCCTCTTATTTATAGATATGGCGGCGGGACGCGATATCGCGTACGCGATATTGCAGGAGAAGACGCGATATCGCGTACGCGATATCATATGCAATGTGATATCGCGGCATAGTGTAAATCACGT
>MNCI01004154.1:250396-320737 GCA_015680685.1 Gnetum montanum | reverse complement strand
GGCTCTGGGAATGTCCTTTGGAAACAAGAGTTAAAGTCTTAACCGGAAGAAGTTACCAAAAAGAAAATAAATCATCAACCAAAGTATATTCAATGATACAACTGGCAATGAGGTGAATAATGGAGAGAAGGATGGAAAGAAGAGAAGTGGAATGGAGTCCCAAGAACAAGGTGGTGTACAGCCCCTTGTGTGTTTCATGATTAATGTGACTTGGCGAATCTCATTCCAACTCGGGCCTCAAACCAACCACTTCCAGTGACTTCGCATCAATGTAATTGGTTAAATCACCCAGTTGGGTAACAAGGATGCAACTTCGAGAAGCAACCACCATTCTGACAAAACAACAGAGAGAATGGGAAGCAAGAAGGGCCTTAGTTAGAGGGAACACTTTGGTTCCATAACCAGTGCTTGTAGCCCAAATTTATTCCATCTAAGGGGTGTGCTTTGAATCCTCACTTTTAGCTTTTTAGTTTTTTTCTTCTTTTTTTTTTCTTTTTCTGTTTTTTTGATTTTTTTTCTTTGTTTTGTGTTTTTATGCATGGAGACCACACCATGCAAAGACTTCTTTATTTTTATTGTCTCAGCTTCCGATTATTGGGTTACATCGGAATGGTAAGAAAACCCAAGAAGAAAACATCCAAGCACCCAAGTGAATGACCAACACAAGAGCACCAAGTTCCCTTGAAGTCACACCCTTTTCAAATCCTTGAGTCCTTCCTTAGTTTGAGAAATGCCCAGTCACTGGTTCGTTAAAGTTCTTATTGGAAGGGAACTGTACATTTCCAAGCCAAGGGAAACCATAGACTTGATGGATGGATGGATGAAGTGATCTCATTGCCTGCCATATCAAAAGAACATACCTTAGTATCAACAATGTAACTTAAAGGTAAAAACCAAACATTAGCAATTAATGAAAAACAGTTCATCCCATCGGCCCGAACACTTATTGGGTGACGAATTTACATGATGGATGACACACACACACACACACACAAAAAGATAGAAAAATATAACGATGTTGTAAAACAAAAACAAGAAAAGTTAAAGAAATTTGTAAAACAAAAATTAGAAAAGTTAAAGAAATTGTAAAACAAAAATGTGAAAAACAAAAACGTTGTAAAACAAAAATGTGTAAAACAAAAACTGAAAAAGAACTGAGGGCCCCATATGATTAGCATAGGTGGCCATCTCCCCCATGACTGAGTTGTGAGGGAGAGATCCGAAGTAGTGAGCGCCTATTTGAATTTCTAAGCAGTGCCCAACTTCTCCCAAATGATGATCTTAGATTCAGGGGTGGAAGTTGGCGACGCTCACGTTCCAATGTGTCTATGCCACGGTTGTTGGCATGAGTTGCCTCAGTTCGTTCCATGCATATTTGTTTGCCCTTATGAGAAGCTGTCAACCACGGGGTGTCTACTACTTCTTGTGTGGTTGCTACATACAGGCATCTTTGTTGCAGAGTTTCCTGGGCACACCTGTGACATGGAGACATTTCCTCCGTGTCATCACCCGATGAATCACTGTATGTGATGCATGGAACTATCCTCTTCTCGATCTTTCCACATATGTTTATCTTGGAGATTTCCAAGGAAAGATCACGGATCCTAAGGCATGCATCTACTGTGCTTAGCCATGCCCTTCCCATTATAATTGGGAAGTCCCCTTCGTTGTTGTTAACATCGATCACTAGGAAGTCTGCTGGGTAGGACCAACCACACACAGTGGTGATAACGTCCTCCACCAAACCCAATGGGATGGCAATGGACTGGTCTGCCAGCTCCAGTTGAATGTTGCTCTTCTTAAGTTGGGGCAGGTTCCAGGCGTGATACATCTTTCGCGAAATTAAGTTGACTCCGGAACCTGAGTCAAGAAGAGCTCGATGTGGCGCATTCCCAGCGATCTGCAAATGAATAAAGGGACTCCCAGGGTCAGTTAGTTTCCTGGGAAGGTGGCCTACCTTGATCCAGTCAGTTACGGTATGTGTTAGCATAACCGTATGCGTTACATTCCCTTGGACTGAAGGGTGCTCCGAAGTGTTAGTAGTTAGAGGCCTATACATATACCCGTCCGCTTGTTGTTGCGAGAGCCTATCCGGGCTCCTAGTTCTGAAAAAGGGTCTCCTTTTTGTACAGTTATCGCCAGAACTAGTGTCCGGTTGGATATTTACACTCTGAATATTTATAGATCTCGCGGCGTGATGCTGCTGTGGTTGGGTAGGCAATTTCCCTTGCATTGTTGGAGCAGGAGGTGTTATGGGAACTACTTGAGGAAAAGGTGCGGGTGGAGTTAGAGGATGGACAGAATGTGGAATGTCTCCCGGAGGAGAAGGAGTCCTTCTGAAGTACTCCCGAGCGTAGTAGTGACGGCGTGGAGTGTGACTCATAGCGTCACCTGGAGAAACTGGCTGCTGCACATAATAACCATAAGGATCAGGCTGCCGGTAAGGGTATCGATGTGTTGGCTGTGGCATCCCCCATGACTGTGGGTATTGCCACTGCTGATGTTGCTCGATGGGCTGCGGAGGTGTTCCACTTGGATAATACGTCAAGGGTTGGTGGAACTGCCTCGGGTTACCTTGTGGATAAGGTAACCTTCTGGGTGTTTGCCGTTGATTAAGTCTTGGATTTAATGCATACACCCCAGACTCCTGCAGATGTGAGATAATTGGACAACATCCCTTAGGATGGTCATAATAGCAGACCTCACATCCACCGTCATTGTCTGAATCAGAATTTTCAGCCTCATCGGAGTTAGAGATTTTTCCCTTACCCTTGTTATGTGCAGGGTTAAAGTTTCTCCGCTTGTCTTTGCTTTTATCACTACTTTGCTCATCCTTAGACTCTTCTACAATTTTCAGGACTGTTTCTATTCGTGAGTCTAAGGAATCCCACATTTGGTCTACCTTAGCCGATACCTCCGTTGTTAACTTTTGGATCGGCACAGTTTTCCTGTTCACCAACTCTTCGAGTGGTGACTCATCCTCCTCATCACAGAATTTCACTCCCTTCTTACGAAGGGAGGGATCACGGTTGTATTCCTCCGCACTTTCTCTTTTCCGTAGCTCACCCTCTTCTTGCGCTACTTGTTCCAACAATACTTCAACTTCATGGGCTCTTAGTTGGGAGAGTCTCCCTTGGGCGTAAGTCCCAAGAGTTCTTCTCGTTTCATTTCGTAGCCCATCCACGAGGTGGCGAAGTTGATCCCGCTTAGCGTACCCATGGCCCGGGCAACGATGTAGCAATGTGTAGTAACGGGCCATGGCAGCATCCAAGGATTCATGAGCTCCTTGTTTCCAGCCTTGGATCTGCTTACGCAAGTTAGACACTCTGGAGTACGTTTGATATTTGTTGTTGAACAATTCAAGCATCGTACTCCACCTCCTGATGGTTTCCGGTTCTAAGGACCGGTACCAGCTTTCTGCTTCTTTAGTGAGTGTCCTTGGGAACAACTTGAGTTTCTGCCACTCATTGTCTATGTTCTGCAAGGCACAGGCATCGTGGAATGCCTGTAAATGATGTTGAGGATCAGCGTTGTATCCCCCTTCAAAACGTGGGATATTATTTATATCCAAACGCTTGATCCTACTGTCTTTTAAATGCCTTGTGGGAATCCTAACTGCCTCTCTAATATCAAGCATACTTCGGGTTGCGAATAGGGGTTCGTCATGATCATCTCTTTCATGACGTCTGTGATGTCTACGTGGTGGTTCCCTATTCTCCCTACGTCCTTGCCCTTGTCCTAACTCCTCTCGACCTTCCTGTCGAGGCATTTCATCTCTTTTACCTTTACTCTCCGCGTTATGCTCATGGTGGCTGCGCCCAGATGTGGAAGGAGAGGGTGAATGATGAGATGAAGGAGAAGAAGAAGGGGATCCATCACCATGGTGATGTTTCTTGCCTTCTCTTCGGCTGCTTCGGCCCCGATCGTTGTGACGATCAACGAGTCCGTCATTAGTGCGAGTGATTGTTCCTGCCGTGAACAGCTGGTGCTCACGGGGATCAAAGCCTGGAATATGTATCGTTGATCTAAGGCCCTGATGCCTAACCTCTTCACTAGAGTGAGGAGGAGGAACATCATTTTCTAAGAAACCCATAGTGAGGGGTTCCTCTTCTCCTATTTCACTAATGACGTGGGGAACCTTTCCCTTCAGTAGTGAATGTTGGCTCTCTTGCCTGGCATCCCGAATACGTTGAGCGTTTGTGGAACGATAATCCCTCATGTCGTAATCATCCAAAACGTATTCCACAATTAGTTCTTGTATGCCTGACTGTGCTAAGGCACGAGTAAGCATGGTAGGGCCAGCTCTATCAGGGGGTAACACGATATTACCTTGCGTGTCTCTCCACCGCAGTTGCTCATCTTGATGGAAAACAAAGGTAAAATCCAGCACATACTCATCAGGATGAGTATATGTGACCTTAGATTGTTGAGGACATGGTTGATCTCAGTTATGCGTATGATGCTGACTTTCTCCTGTATTTTCCTTAGGTGAATTGATTTCGTGAGAAGAAGCCATTTCTATTGGTGTGCAGTTTTCACCGTTATTTATTGTTCTTGATTAACTGATTAACCCTAAGGTTCATTTTAGGCTCACAACGATGTGAGTGATATCCCTTATGTTAAATTGGCGAAAAACACTTAGTCCCCGACAACGGTGCCAATGATGAGTGGCGAGGTACCCCTACACTCTACCATACGAATACGAGCGTACACGCGCGATCCGGTCGAACTCCGCAGACTAAATGCCTTAACGCCACAAGAAACACTTGGGGTTAATCGTTCGTTGTCTTCCTAGGCTTGCTTGTATGTGTCACGGTGTATGGTTAAGCAAGTCTGAGGTATGCGATTTTTTTGGTCTTTTCACGTTTTCTCCTATGCTATCAGAGGAAAGGGTTGAGAAACTAAACTAAATCTAACTAATATCTAAGTCTAAATTAACTAGTGTCAGCATCCATGCCCACTTACCGGACACACCCTGAACTATGCAATTGTAGCTTACCAAATGCTAATCGTTAGTGGGATCGCCACACGTAACGCAAGTGCTCGAAGTGGTTGTACTGAGGCACCTATTTAGCCTACGTGTGATAAGCAGCCGATTCCTTAGCCAGCTGTACACACCCGTGGGTGCTCGTAACTAAGTCGTACTTATCACACGCTCTTAGCCTAGTAATGAGCAGCCGATTCCTCAACTAGCCGTGCACATTGAACCCTGGAGTTACCAAGCGCAGAATCCTGGAATACGCTACTGGGTTACCAAGCAACCAATGCTCGTAATTGAGTCCTACTCATGCATTGCATCAAGAAGCCGATTCCTTGATTAGCCGTACACGTCCGTAGACGCTCGTGATCAAGTCGTACTTGAACGCACTAGGAAATCAGTAAATGAAAGCAATAAATGAAACCACGTGCTGCAAGGTTTATCCAAACAAGTTCGTCTTTATTGCCGTACACAACTTGGGTTCAGGTTACAAGCTGCTCGAATAAAGAGCTGTTCACTCTAGGACTCCTACTGCGGGCACATGGGGAAAAATTCTAACTCTGGAGTGATCAATCTGCCAGAGCTTCGCTACACTAGCCAGGATTGGGAAATGAAGGGAGTGCCGCCTCTTATTTATAGATATGGTGGCGGGACGCGATATCACATGGGATGCGATATCGCGGCCTAGTGTAAATCGCGTCTCATCAAAACTCAAATTGTTTGTATTATGTCTAGAGACCTTTCCAATATACATAGTATATGTATAGTAACATATGAATATTTCTTGTTACCATAGAACATTTTTTTATTCCTTCTTTATCTTAGCATACACATATATAAGGTGTAGTTTAATCATGTTTCAAAATTTGCTTTCCATAGGTACATACATCATCCCATTGTCCTCAAATACTTAAAGTGAACTTTTAACATTAGTAAAAAAACTTAGAATATTTACCATAATAAAAGTGTTAAAATGACCTATGGTCTTGATTGTGGAAAGCTACAATGTCTATATGGTGACAATTTAAAAATTCATAGTTCAAAAGTCAATTGAGTCCACGCATAAGACACAAAGCACTATTTCTGAGATCCTAATTAAACATGCATATCCCATAATCACCTCTTATAATGAAAATTGGATTTTCTTCCAAAATCAAACCCTTGCCAACATCATCAGTATGAGCTTAATTGTAAACTTTGGTACCTTTTTATTTAAAAACTAAATGTAAAATATTTCATAGTGTTAGTAATGAAAATCCTTTCATTTCTAATGATCTCTTTTGATATGCATTGATAAGGGATGTGTATGATTCAAGATCCTCATCTTCATCTACAATTGATATAAATATTTTATACATATCTCTAGATATTTATAGTATCAAATTTTATAATACATTTAACCAAGGAAAATTCATACAACATATGACAAGCCTTCATAGCACCAATGTCCTTATCAACTACAGCATCCATCATGAGATTTTTGTATTCATTCATTGCATTTTCTTTTGGGTTTTGGGAATTTGCAATATGCAATAAGAGATCATGAAAGGATTATGAATTCTTTTTAAATTTTCTAGTATATTTTGCATTGTACTCAATAAAAATGTATTTGTAAAAGGAATATTGGTTGTTTTATTAAGGCCTTGTGGTATGAGTTTGGAAAACATCATGGAGAGAGATGAAATAATGGTTACAATAGTTCAAGTTTCATTTAAACTAGCAAATTAACAATGTTATTACTTCTATTGGATTGGGCTTATCACTAGCTTAAAAAAGGAAAAGTTACTGGATTGGATTTGGAGGAGCAAAAAACAATGCACATATTTTAGGATGTAATAGTTGTGTTCCTTCTAGTAGCATATTAGTATCAATGGTTCTATTATTCTACCAATTGAATTCACTAATTTAGCATTCTACTTTAAGAAATTCAGGATCAAATATCTATTCTCATGGATTATATGAAGGATATGTTATGCCATAGTATTCTATCACTTGCTCAACCGTAACATCATGTTCATTTATTTCTTCAACCATATATGTGACATTTCTCATTGCACTATCTAAATGTTTTTGAAGGTGATAATTGTGATGTCCTATGTTATGCATGACATTGCACTATACCATACATCTCTTCCTAAATTGTGAGAACTCCACAACTTGCATGTTCTCGCATAACACTTTATGCCCTTATGTGAGTCATAGTGGTTTGCAACCTATCAACTACACAAGGATGCAAGATGCACTGATACTTGATAAAAAAACCATTCATACTTAGACAAAAATTCAAGGGCTCATGAGTGCAAACTTAAACAATGTCTATCAAACATAAAAAATGATGGAAAAACTAGCAACTATGAAATGGAATGCTAAAATGTGTGACAAAATAGCAATGAAAGCAAAAAAAAATATATAGGTAAACTCATAGCAAAAAATGCAAGGATGATTTGGGCCCTAGGCCTACATGGAAGCTTGATGCTAAGTGTTGATGAGAGTTTGGAAGCTTATCAAGTGATGGAAAAATTTGGGCTTTTAAATTTAAATTCTAGAATTTCAAATTTAAATATTTGTGATGGTTAAACCTGACCAAGCTAGTCAAACTAATAGTTTTGTAGCATGTGATATAAAAACTTCATAATTAAGCAAGTTGGTCTTAGAGTAATACTGGAATGGGTGACCTCTCCAGAAGTCTTGAAATTCATGCCCAAATCCCAAATTTTGGGAGTCCATAATGTTTATTCTTAGAAGTCTCTTTTGGCAAAAAAAGACTCATTTCCAATAGATTTCAATCTTCCAAACATAATGGCAAAATTAGATCCATCCTATGGAGCTCCAAAAATTAGTTTTTAATATTGTTCCATAAACCATGTCTTAAGAGCCTCATAATATTAATTTAGCATAACTTGGACATTTTATGTTTATTTTTAACCTATTAGTAGTCATTTCTAATATTTTTTAGTCTTCTAAATCAAATGATGATACTAGATCAATCATTTGAATAGCTGATAATTTGATGATATCTTAAATTGTACCTTAATAGGAAATAACCTAGACTAACTAAACATGCCTAAAAATTAATTATTGGAATTAATAAATATAACTCTTTTTGGACATCTTGGACATTAAGATTAGGTGTTAGCCTATTTATATAGATAGACCTAGGTTACTAATCCCTAGTATATCACTAGTTGCACTACTAATGTAAATGTCCTAAGGAGGGTAGAAATGTCATTAGAAATCTAAGAAATATAGTCAAATCATTACCAAACCAACAAATCAAGTAGTTATAGAATTAATTGGTGAATTGGAATGGTTAATTGTTCGTTGTCTTCCCAGACTTACTTGTACTTGTCATGGTTGTATGATTAAGTAAGTCTAAGGTATGCGATTTTTATACCTTTTATGTTTTATCGCCTATGCTAGCAAAGGAAAGGGTGAAGAGACTAAGTAACTAACTCTAACTAACTAAGTTCTAATGCCTAGCATTAGTCTCCATTCCACTTACCACTCACACCCTGAACCAATGCAACCTTCTAGGATTACCAAACGCTATTCGTTGTTGGGATTACCAAGCGTAATGCACATGCTCGAAGCAGTCGTACTGAATGCACTTAACTAGGAGTTAAGGGTCGAGAGAGATTTAATTAACTAATAAAGAATTTAAACATTAAAAATAATTAAAGTCCTATNTGTGCTTAGGTACAATATTTGCTCAAATAAAGATCCGTTCACTTTGGGACTCCTACTGCGGGCACATGGAAATTATTCTATCTCTGGAGAGGTAAAACTGCTAGATTTTCGCTAAGGGTCTAGATCTAGATGGAGAAAAAAGGGAGAGCCACCTCTTATATATAGATTTGGCGGTGCGCATGCGATATCACAACGTATGTGATATCGTGGGCCATGCAATATCGTGTCCCATCATACCCCCATGACTGAATAGAAACTCGTCCTTGAGTTCCTTAAAAAATATTGGGAAGGTATGGGATTATTGACTTGAATGGAACTAATGGTAAATGGGATGACATGTGAATGGATCATTATTACAGAACATGACAAAACTGGTGTTCATGACAACAAGAGTGAACACCTTATACATTTGACATCAAACCGTATTTGGCAGCTGAGAGAGAAGAGAGAAGCAATAAGAAGTCTTCTGCTACCAATGCCAAGATTGCATATTTTGTTGTCTATCCATAAGCATGCCATCCATCTTATTCCTTGCATAGCTTCTTTAGCACTGATCCATTCCAAGTGTTCCCTCTAGATCCAATCTATTATTGTATGATTGCCATTTACACACACAACACAATCTTTATATTAGCAAGGGTAAATGAATCATAATGCAGTTGATACCTTGCTTCAGTAAAAGGTCCACTGGCTAGGTTGTGGTATGGTTGATACAGATCTGGAGATATAATAATGGTGACTACCGAAGGTGCAGGGGCTAGGAGAAAATCGAAAAAATTGGGTCAGGACCCCCATGACTAAGAGCGAACCTCTAGTAGCAAGATAATGGAAAAAGAAAAAGAACAAGAAGGATGGAGAAAAAGAGACAACTATAACATCGATGAAATGGATGCCAAGATGAAAATGAACAAAATAGAGTGAATTGCAAAAATGTTAAGGGAAAGAATTTAACTGGTGCACCAAATAGGAATGCCAGTGGGTCCTCCGTAAAGCAGGCTCATGCCCTTAATTCCCTAACAAACCCACATTCAAAGAGTCTGTAGGCTCTAGGAATGTCATTTGGTACAAGAGTTAAATTCTTAACCACAAGAATTTACAAAAAATAAAACAATGCATTCACTAAGATAAGGACTACTGATATAACTAGCAATGAGGTGATAGATGGGGAAAGAAGGATGGAAAAAAGAGAATGGAATGGAGTCTCAAGAATAAGGTGGTGTACAGCCCCTTGTGTATTTAATGATTAATGTGACTTAGTAGATCCTATTCCAAATCCGGCCTCAACAAACCACATCCAGTGACTTCGCATTAATGCATTCGATCAATCCATCTACTTGAAGTAACAAGAATGCATCTCTCAAAGAGCCACCACCATTCTGACGAAACAAATGAGGAGAGAATAGGAAGCGAGGAGGGCCTTAGTTAAAGGGAACATGTTTATTTTAGTTCCATAACTAGTGCTTGTAGCCCAAATGATTATTTCATCTAAGGGATGTGCTTTGAATTCTCACTATTTTTTTTTTGTGTTTTTGCGTGAGAACCACACCATGCAAAGACTTATTATTTTTATTTACTCAGCTTCCCGATAATTGGGTAATGTCGAAATGGTAAGAAAACTCAAGAATAAAAAATCTAAGCACCCATGAGAATGGCCAACACAAATGCATCAAGCTCCCTTGAAGTCACACCCTTTTCAATCCTTGAGTCCTTCCTTAGTTTGAGAAATGCCCAGTTACTGATTCGTTATAGTTCTTATTATTGAGAAAGGGATTGTACAGTTCCAAGCCAAGAGAGACCATAGAAATTTTTGGATGTATGGATGAAGTGGACTCATTACCTATCATATCAAAAGAACCATACCTTAGTATCAACATCATAATCTTAAAGGTAAAAGTTGAACATTAGCAACTAGTAGAAAATAGTTCATACCATCATTTAATAGCACTTATTGGGTGATGAACTTAACAAAATCGATAAGACACACACATACACACAAATAGAAGAAAAAGTATGAATGATGTTGTAAAACAGAAATAAGAAAAGTTAAAGGAATTTATAAAAAAAAATGTGGAAAACAAAAATGTGTAAAACAAAAACTAAAAAGAACTAAGGACCTCAAATGATCAGCATACGTGTCCATCTCCCCCATGACTGAATTGAAAGGAGGAGATCCAAAATAATGAGCAAGGTCATCCATTATTAGAGGTGTAATTTGCACTAGTTGTTCTTAGTTCATGGAAGGGTTTTGAATAACATCTTATCAGGGCTTTCAGGCTTGTATATTATCATGGCTGCTGAGGGGAAGGTTGTATGAATAATATAAGGTCCTTCCCAAAATTTTTGTAATTTTTTATGTTGTGGTACATGCATGGGGTTCCAATAAAGGACCTTATCTCCTGGCTAGTACTTAACCTTTCAAATTCTTAAGTCATGACATTACTTGTTATGTGCCTTGTGCAACTCGTTTGATGACAGGGCAACCAATCAATTCTCGTCTAGCACATTTAAAGTTGCCAATATTTGTTTTTGTGCTAGATCAAGGTCAAGGTGGAGGTCACATGCCATGGAAAATGTATGAAGCTTGGTCTAAATTGAAAGCTTTGGGAGTTTTCCGTACACTAACTCATAGGGAGAGTAGCCTGTACGAAGTTTCCAAGTGGAGTGGTATGCCTAGAGATCATCATTCAGTTTAGTGCTCCAATCTCGCCTATACTTGCTAATTGTCTTTGTTAGTATTCTAGTCATCTCCCAATTAGTGACCTTGGCTTGGCCATTAGCTTGGGGGTGATAAGGTGTAGTCAATTTATATTCAACCCCTAAGCGTTGCATCAATTTTTGAAAGGTTGCAGCCATGAAATGTGTTCTGTTATCCGAGATGAGTGCACACGGCACACCAAACCTATTAATGACTTGTTGTTGTACAAATTTTGCAGCTGTAGACAATGTTCAATCTGTTACAGCAGCTCCTTTAGCCCATTTTGTTAGATAGTCAATAGTAATAATGATATATGCTTTTCCATTAGACATTAGTGTAATGGTCCCCATAAAGTTTATTCCCCAGATGTCGAAGGGTTCCAAAGGTTGAATCCATTGTTGTGGATCCTCCATTCTAGCAATCATTCCACCATCACATTGAAAGTGCTCATGGGATTGGAAAAAATGATGGGTGTCCCAAAAAAGTGTTGGCCATTAATATCCTACAAGCATGATCTTGATATCCATTCATTTCCTTGCATAGTGATCCCCACAAGGGCCCTCATGAGCATCCTGGAAAACTCTTACCTGGTCCACATTGGGTAAACACCATCAAACCAAGCCTTTAGGATAGACTTTATAAATTTTTCCTTTGATCTCCATGAAGTACTTGGTTTTGTGAAGAAACTGTTGCTTCTTCCTAAAGTCCAACCCCTGTGGTGTTTGTTGGGAAAGGAGATAAGTGAGAATTCTGCTATACCAATTCATGCCCATGGCTTAGTTATTCACTATACCAGCAAAGAGGGTTTTGTTAGGAAAATGATTAGATATGGCATATTCATCCTCTTTCTTGTCCCAGTGCAACCGAGATAAGTGATCTATGACTACATTCTCAGTGCCCTTTCGGTCTACTATTGTTAAGTCGAACTCCTAAAGGATTACCAACCAACGTATAATACAAGGGCTAACCATTGGCTTGTTCATGAGGAACCTAATTGCACTATGATCCATATGAATGTACACTTTGTAGCCTAACACATAGTGCCTAAATTTGTCCAGTGCAAACACTATAGCCATTAATTCCTTTTTCGTAGTTGTGTAGCGATACTCTTACTTGCACAGTGGATGTAATAAGGGCGTTTTTATTCATCTAACTATGTTAGTAATGCTCCTAAGGCATAATGAGATGCGCTAGTCATGATATGGAATGGTCTGGACTAGTCAAGGGCTCGTAGAATGGGAGTTTCCACAAGCCTCTATTTTAGAGTTTGAAATGCTTATTCACATTCCCTAGTCCATTCAAATGGTGCATCCTTCTTCGTTAATTCCACCAATGGTTTGGCAATTTTAGAGAAGTTCTTGATGAATATCCTTTAGTAGCTAGTGTGTCCAAGGAATGACTGAATGTCTTTGACGATTTCTAGTTATCGGGTGATTCCTTGGATGACTTTAACTTTATTTGGGTTCACCTCTATTCCTAACTATGAAATATTATGCCCCAATACTACGTCCTCTTGAACCATCAAGTGGCTTTTCTGCTAGTTGAGCTTTAAGTTGGTATCAACACATGATTTTATCACTTGCTCTAATCTATCCAAGGCTTGATCAAAGCTTGTCCCATAAGTGGAGAAGTTGTCCATAAAGGCTTCCACTTTGTTCCCTATGTACTGTTGAAATATGCTTAAGACTAAACATTGAAACGCGGCAGGGGCATTGCACAAGCCAAATGGAATTTGTTTATATGCAAATGTTCCCTAGGGACTAGTGAACGTTGTTTTGTCTTGATCTTCTGGTGCTATTCGTATTTGATTATATCCACTATACCCATCCAGAAAACTATAATAGCGATCCCCCGCTATAGTGTCTAAGACTTGGTTAATGAACGACAATGGGAAATGATCTTTGAATGTTGCCATGTTCAGTAGCCTAAAATCTATACACACCCTCCATTTTCCTCCCTTCTTAGGCACAATTACTAGAGGACTAACCCATTCACTATCTATAATGGGATATATGAACTTTTCCTTGAGGAGCTGTTCTATCTCTTCTTTTACTACTTGTTTCAATTTTGGGTTCAATCGCCTCTATGGTTGTTTTTGAGGCTTCATGGAGGGGTCCATGTAAATCCTATGCTGGCATATCCTAGGGTTTATTCCAGTAAGCTTGAGATATGACTAGGCAAAGGATTTTGACCATTTATTTATTACTTTCAATAGGCTTACTTTTTGCTTGGGGAAAATTTTTGCGTTGATAATTACCAATTTTCCATTTTGAAGAGTCATATACTCTAGACCGATGGGAAATGGTTTTATATTGAGGGGCTCTTATTTAAATTTCTTAGGAATTTCCAACTTTCCCCAGTTGATGTTTTTGAGGCTAAGGTTTGGGAGTTGGCAAAGAACTTGCTTAAGTGTATCTATGCTTCTAATATAGTTATTCCCTCAATTAATTCCATGCATGTTATTGAGTCACTCTCTTGATCAGCCATCAGCGATAGGGTGTCCTCTTGTCATGTGGCTATTGCATATAGGCACCTTTGTATATTAACTTCTTGTGAACATCAATTGCATGCAAGCAATGCTAAACTTTGCATAACCCATGATTTTTGCACGTAATGGCACCCAGTGTCACTATATGCGATGAATGGAACTTTCTTCCTCTCAATATTTTTGAAAGTGTTTTTCTTGGATATTTCTAGGCAAAGATCATGGATTCCTAGGTTTTCATCTATTGTACTTAGCTGCACTCTTCCCATTATTACTGGGAAGTTCCCCTTATTGTTAGTTACTTGGATCACTAGTAAATCCACTAGATATGACCACCCACAAACACTGGTAACAATGTCCGCCACTAGTCCAAGGGGATAGTGATGGACTAGTCAGCCAACTCAAGTTGAATGTTACTCTTCCTTAATGGAGGTAGGTTCCAAGCTTTGTACATCTCCTATGATATTAGGTTGACTCTGGAACCTGAGTCTAGAAGAGCTTTACAGGGTTCATTCCCAGCAACTTGGAGGTAAATTAGGGGACTTCCAGGGTTAGATAATTTCTTGAGAAGGTGGCCCACCTTAATTCAATCTATAACGGTATGTGTTAACATAACCATGTGTGTTGAGCTTGATTTTTGGATTGAAGAAGGTCCCGAAACGTTATTTGGTGTGGAGGTGTTTAGATGTTCAACCACTTATTAGGGTGAGGGCTTAGTCGAATTGTTAGTTCTGAAGAAAGGTCTTTTTGGCATAAGATTATCAAGACCAACTGAGAATTGAGGATCAGAAGCCCTCATGACATTAGGTTGTTGTGGTTGAGTGGGAAATACCCTTGGCATTGTTGGAGTGGTTGGTGGTGGAGCTACCAGCGTAAGAGGTGTAGATGGATTTGGAGGATGGTATGCATGAGTGTTGAAACACCACAAAATTTGGAGCTTAGTACTTGTCCGACCCCAAACAAGACCCCGAAACTCACAAACGATGTCGGCTGCATGATCGTAATACTTAGTTTTTTGCTGAGTATATGGGGCCAGCGTATACACACAGCATATATGCCCGGCATGTATGCCCAACCTGGCACTTTAGCGTATACACCCAGCATTCTAGCGTATATGCCCGGCACTTCAGCGTATACGCCCAGCATTCTAGCGTATACGCCCAACACTTCAGCATATACGCCCAGGCACTGCAGATGCGCACGCTCGACGATAGGATCTCCAATGACAGCATAAAGACAACACCGAAGAGCAAGAATTGAAGCAAGTGGCACCCTTCGGCGTATGCACCCGGCGTGTACGCCCAGCATTCGTCAGCGTATACGCCCAGCACTCGATCTCCACCCAGTTCACACCTAGCATTCCGACGTATACGCCCAGCGTATACGCCGACCTGATGCAGCGTATACGCCCAGCAGTTGTAACATTTTGTATATTTGTAAAGTGTATGCACCCAGTCAACGCGCCATGTGTCTCCCATCCCGAGTCAAGCGTAACAACCTGTATAAAACCCCCATTTTTCCACTTCCGCAGGACGTTTTGCAAAATCTTGTAGCAGACCAGAGAAGATTTACGCTGCGCAAAAGAGTAGAAAACCTTCTTACGCTGAGAAGTCCTGCACGCTGCGGATCCAGTTTCTTACGCTCCGCCCGCTCTGCAAACCGTCCGAGTCACCTGTGTGTACGCCGGGGCTTTTCGGCCGCCTTGTGTTCCCACAACTGCGTTAGAACGGTGCACTGTACTCTGACTCTGTAATTCCATCGTTTCATTCGCTGCAATTTCTTTTACAGTTTTACGTCAATTTGGCCCATGCCTCGCTCGCGCTTCGTTTGCATTTGTTTACGTTTACGCTGTTTTTTGCTTTGTTTATGCCTACACGCCATTTACGCATAACCCAGCATATTAGCATCTGCGTATGTGCGGGGAAATCCTTGTCTGATCCGCATGCGGACCACCCAAGGTACTCTACCTCCACGGCATTCCAGCACACCCTCAGGCGTAGGCAAGGTCTTCTGTACGCGTCTCGCGATCCTGCGGCCTCTGTTTTTTCCTTCCAGCCAGAGACCGACGATTTCAGGCAGTACAAGTGTCCCTTCTAGGAGAGGAAGTTTCAAAATACTCCTAAAATAGGTAGTGCTATTGTGGATTCATGTGACTGATAGAGTCACTTGGATAAATTGGCTACTGCACGTAATAGCCGTAAGGATCTAGTTGCCAATAAGGGTATTGTTGTCTAGGCAGTGGCATCCTCCATAACTATGTGTATTGCCACTGTTGGTGTTTCTTGATAGGTTGTGATGGAGTTCTCTTTGGATAATATGTTAACGGTTGGTGGAACTACCTCAGCTTACCTTGGTGATAAGGTAACCTTTGAGGTGCTTGCTGTTTGTTAAGTCTTGGGTTGAGTGCATACACCCCAAACTCTTGTAGATGTGAGATTATTGGGCAACATCCCTTAGGATGGTCATATTGGTAGATCTCACATCCACCATCTTTTTTTGTATCCAAATCCAGAACCTCATCAGTGATAGTCATTTCTCCCTTACCCTTGTTTCGTGCATGGTCTGAATCTCTTCGCTTTTTCCTATCATGGTCACTACTTCGTTCCTTAGACTCCTCTATGATTTTTCAAACGGTTTCAAATCTATTGTCTAAGGAGTCCCTCATTTGATCCACCTTAGCCAACACTTCTATTGTTAATTTTTAAAGTGGCAAGGTTTTTCTATTCACTAACTCTTCAAGTGATGACTCATCCTCCTCCTCGCAGAATCTCAATCCCCTCTTTCGGTGAGAAGGATCACAGTTGTACTCTTCCACACTTGTTCTTTTCCGTAGCTTCCCTTCTTCTTTAGCTACTTGCTCCAACAATCTATGAACTTCATGATACCTACATTTAGATAATATCCCTTGGGAACATGTCCCAAGGATTCTTCTAGTTTAATGTCTTAGCCTTGAAACACCATAAAATTTTGAGCTTAGCACTTGTCAAACACCAAGCAGATCCCTGGGACCCACAGACGACCACAGCTACATCGGGTGTCACACTTGGCAATTTCAAAGATCCAATGCTTAATTTTAACTAAGTATCCAGTCCCAGCGTATACGTCCAAGTGTACATTTCCAGTGTATATGCTCAAACTCTCAGGGTATACGCCCAGCGTGTATGCTCAAAGTCACAGTGTATACGCCTAGCATATACACTCGGCGTAGACGACTAGCGTACACGCCTCACATGTACACTCAGCAGATACAACAGATGCAGACATCTAGCATGAAACATCCAAAGAAGGCATGAAAACAGCACTATAGAGTGAGATTTGGCACAAGGGAGCAACCTTCAGCATATACGCTCAGCACACCAGCGTATACGCCCGACGTATACGCTCAGCATCCATCAGCGTATACGCCAGCATCAACAACATCTACGCCCAAGTTCACTTCCACCCAGCACCTTCAGCATATACGCCCATAGTCTATGCCCGCTACAGATAGCGTATATGCCTAGTGTATATGCCTGGAAAATGTAACATATTGTACGCTTGTAAATTTTACACCCTTGCACCCGGTCAACGTGCCACGTGTCGTCCCACCTGAGTCTGCCGTCAAAACCTGTATAAAACCCCAAACTTTGATGAAATCTAGATGGTTGGAAAATTCCTAGAGCACACCAGAGAGCAGAGATGCTGCAAAATAGGGCTCCAAACCTCTTACACTGGACAACTCTGTACACGAAGGATAGTGTCTCTACGTCGTGCTTGAACCAGCCGTAATCCTCCCTGCACCCACCGGGGCTTTTATCTACCTTGTGTTCCATTCACAACTGCGTTAGACCGGTGCATTGTACTTTCATTCTGTAATGCCATTGTTACATTTTCTTCCCATAATCATTCACAGTTTGCATTAATTCTTATACGTACTCTGTTTACGTCTATTTATGTTTATGCTCTCTTTGCATTGGTTACACTGTTTATGCTTTGTTTACGCTCGCTACGTCGTTTACGTATAACCCAGCATATAGCACTTCGGTGTACGTTCGGAGAAATCCTTGTCTGATTCACGTGTGGACCACCACCTTCGTTCATTCTAGGTCGCCCTCAGGCAAAGGTAGGATCTTCTGTGTGCATCCCGCGATCCCACGATCTCTGTTTCCTTCTAGCCAGAGACCGACGATTTCAGGCAGTACAGAAATTGGTGCTAGAAGGAGGGCCTCTACCTAAAACCTTGCTCACAAACTTCCCAGTGTTTACGCTGCATAATCTAAAACCTCATCTGTGAACTGTCCAACATCTACAATGATCAACGTTTACGCTGCCCTGTTCAAAACTCATCCTCTGCAAGTTTTCCAGCGTCTACGCTGTCAACCCTACATGGACTTTGTCCACAGAACTCCCAGCGTCTATGCTACAACATATACACAACACGATTTACGCCGCATACAAAACCCTGTTCACGCTCTTGACATACGCTACCACAAAGCTCACGCTGCACATTTTTACACTGTAGACTCGTCTACGTTGACCTTCCATTCATGCTACACTTTTCACGTCGTAGATTTAGTCTACGCTGCATACTTTCTCTGAGATTCTGTTTACGCTGCAAACTTGTTTACGATGTTCATTTATACCACACTTCATATGCTATAATCTTGATGCTGTATACGCTGCCTAGCATATACGCTGCACTCCTTATGCTTATCTACGCTGACCTTATACGCTCCTTCCCTACACACTGTCTACGCTGACATTATACGCTGGACGTTGAAGCGGGTATGCTGCATGGTACCACCTATGTTTATGCTGTACTAAGCACACTAGTTTCACACCGTCGTACCGTGTCATACCTTCAACAAGTCATCATGAACCCCATAAACACCACTACCACAACCACTCAAGTTACCGATATGGTAGGCACCATGGCTGCCCAACAGCCCATCATTACCCAGCTGACTGTACAACCCACAGTGGGGCCCCGCCGGTCCCTAAGGTTACAAGGGAGGAACCCATCCTCTAACATTATAACCCAGGACCAGTACAACTTCATATGTCTGAAGATACAAGCTGGTCTGGCAGTAGATCGAGTCAAAATGGAGGTAAAGAGGCAATTTGAATTCTTCTACAGGGGGGGACGCAAGTTCATCCCTTCCCTGTACGATGTAATCCCTGTTCCAGAACAATACTCCGAACTCATCACACAACTCCTCCTGCAAAGAGGCTAGTCGTTGGACCAACCTGCAGTAAACTTCCAACCGGAAGAGGAGGACAAGTTCACTGCCCAATCTGAGCACGAAGGCTCTTATCATACTCTTAGTCCACAAACCCAAATCAATCCAATGTTCCACCCGGGGACAGGGGAAGTCATGCCCCTCCAATGCCTTAGGATCACCTAGGCGCAAGCCTCTCCACTAGAAACATCAACCTTGGTTCACATTCCTCCTGCGATCGACCCGTAATTCAACACACTCCCTCTCGCTGTCATTCCTACCGCTACCGCCAGCCCATCTTCATAGGCACCACCCCCACATAACAACATAGGAGCAACCTTCTCGCCTAGAGTGATAGGGATGCCACACGTAATACCAGCATCCACATCCGCTCACTACATCCCTCACATCCAAGCACACGGAGCTGCCTCGACCGCCATAACCCAACAGGGAGTTCCTTCACAAAACGTGGCCAGACAATGGGCAGCGATGGGGCCTCAACCACAACAATAGCAACTTCCTCACTACACCATGCCATCCCACATGATTCCACTAGTTAGCATGCCCCAAGTACAACCCCAACCACAGCAGCAACAACTTCACACATACAATGTTTTGTCCCTCCTGCCACACACCCTAAGCATTCCACAAGTACAAGTACAACCACTGACCGCCACATAGCTCTTAGCCTTTCAACCCACCATCCAACAGTCCAACCTGTACAATATACCACAACCTCAAGTTGCCATGTCACCAAGCACCCAAGACTGGGCAGATGCTAAAAAGCTAATGCAAGAACTTACCAACGAGGTAAAGCACCTCAAAACGGCAGCCAACGGAGAGCTAAAGGTAGTGGACTTCTACCACAATGACCCCATCAGCCCCTCTGTCCCGCCTCTAACCTTACCCAAAGGCATTTCGCTACCAAACCTAACTAAATACAATGGGGAAATGGACCCCAACGCTCACTTAATAACATTTAGATTAGAGTGCGTGTTACTCCAGGCATGGCCCTATGCCATTTTGTGCATGTTCCCCATATCCCTCGCAGGGAGAGCACTCGACTGGTACCGGGCCCTACTGAGGAATTCTATATTTTCCTTGGAGGAGCTATTACACCAATTCGTGACTAGGTTCAAATATAACCTGAAACCCGAGGCGACACTGGACAGCCTCATACAGGTTAAACAAGCACCCCTTGAACCTATACAAAAATTTATTCAGAGGTGGAGTGCCGCTCTTAATGAGTTGCACGAGCCGATCTCCTAGACATACTTGCTCACAATTCTAAAGGGGACCGTTAACGATTTATTTAAATCCAAGTTGTACTACCTTAACGCGTGTAACCTTAACCAAGCTTTTGTATAGATCAAAAACATAGAAGAGGTGGCTCAAAATAGCCACGACCCTGCATACTTAGCCTTTAAAAATCAACACACTAAAAAAGATAAAGAGAAGGCTAAAGCAACTATAGCAGCAATAGCAGGAGCGCAACAAGCAAACACGACACACCAAAGTAAACCGCTTGCAGCCCCTACTAACTACAATAAACCTATTCCCACAACCGCCCCAGAATCATCATCATCGCAGAATCCAACAAACCGTACGTGAAATTTTGAGAGGAAAGAACCCTCTCAATATACGCCTTTGCCAATGAAGCCATCCCAGCTCTTTGATAAACTCCTGAAAGCTGGGTTAATGAAACATAAACAGTTATCCCCTGCGGCCATCCAGAGACACGATCGGTTCTGTCAACTCATTCAGAACCCAAGCTTAGCAACACCGGATGAGCCTCCCATACCCAAAGGCTTTAGAATGGATTGCTTTTGCGACTACCATCAATGTAATGGACACGGAGTGGATTACTCTTTTACCTTGAAGTAGGATATACAACGAATGATCAACGAAGGGCAAATCACCTTTGATGAGGCCAACCTGATCCAGCCACAGAATTAGGCTATGTGGGTATACAAAGACCCTCTAAACACTAAAGAGGCACCATACATTATCAACACGATTTGCTTTGATGATGAATCCAAAACATCCAACATTAATACCGTCTACCCTAAATACAAACCACAAACACCTAACAGACCCTTTGTAGTCCATGTTCCTCCCACTCCATCCGCATCCATGCGTTAGCCATCATTCGCCCCACAAAAACCATACGTAGTGCGCATACCACCCGCTGTCACTACCCTAAACCTATCAACCCCGCCTACTCGGCCTACCCCTTTTGTAGTCCGAGTGCCGCCTGCAGTTGCAATAGCAGAGGTCCAACCTCCGCCCAAACAAACCTCATATATTGTTAGGACATCCACAAGTCCTAATAATTATCAAACCTCCACCTCACAAATAGAAGGCAAACCTAGCCCCTACATCATTAGGATGCCTGGCCAGCCTTCTACTCAACCACATCCAACCACCAAATCGCAACCCCGCCCAGCTCCGTATGTGGTAAGAATTTCGAAGCAAACCGGGGCTCCCAGATCGGCTCCACATCCATGCCACACATGAGAATGCCTAGTGGATAGGCTTATGCATGAACGCTTGGAGAAAGAGCATCAATGGTTAGTTGTTGGGCCACCTAAACCCACTCCACTCAACGCCACATCCATGACACCGCCTAACAGTCAATCAAACGTAGGACATGAAGGTGAATCATCTAACAAACATGACACATCTAAGACAACAGCTCCGAGTAAAAATGATAAATCGACGAAACATAAGATAAAACTGTTGGGCCCAATGAACCCAGTCACCACTGATGCAAACGCGCCCAACAGTAGAGATTTGACAACAGCTTTAACACAAGTCACCCAAGCACTGAAGCAAAAGAACACGTCACTCAGCTTGTATGACTTGGTTCTTACATCTCAAACACATCGGGAAGCTTTGGTACGTATGCTAACGTTCATACCAGTGAGTGAGAACTTGCCCCCAAACGAACCATCCATTCATGTGGTAATGTCCTCGACCCAAGGATCAACGTCCAAACCACTAAACTTCCACAATGATAACATTAAAGTAGATAAGAAAATAGGGGAAGTGACAACAACCCCCATGTTCATAACGATATGCATAAATCAGTTCAAGATACATAGGGTCCACGTAGACGATGGACTTGCCACGAACGTGGTACCATACCCTATCGTTGAACAACTAGGGCTAACGGAGTCAATCAAACAACTGCATGTCTAAAATCATTCAGTGGGTCACGCGTGATCGTAAAGGGCATAATAACCTTAGACTTCATAGCGGGGGACCAGTTTCCCACATCTGCCGACTTCATGGTGTTAGATGAAATGCCAGGATTCAACCTAATATTAGGAAGACCCTAGTTGGCCCAATTGAAAGTAGTATCCTCCCTCATACACCAGGAGATTCACCTACTTTACGAAGGTGGTGAAATCATCATTTATGGGGAGGCTACTACTCCCATTATTTCATTACACATGGACATGGATCAAGGCTCAGAAATTAAGCTCGAAGAGCCTGGACAAAATGACATGAAAGAACAAAAATCAGTACGTGCTAATCCTTGCAACATGGAAGAAGATCCATCTAAAACAAAAAACATCTGCGCTTGACATTGTACATACACCCTCTCAATTAGAAACTAACACAGAACTCGCCACAAATACTGAAACATCCAAAAAACACTGACGCAGAAGCCATTCCATTAGACGTCCCTTAGGCTGAATTACCGTTTAACGTAATCAGCGAAGGGGATGCTGAATACAGAATCATGCCCATTGACACATTGCCTAACATTAAAAAGAAAAACATTAAAACATTCCTAAAATAATACCATCTCAATCAATCTGAAATGACGTTAAACTATAACACGTTTGAAATGACGTTAAACTACAACAAAAAAACATTAAACTACACTCCCTGTCTGGAAAGACATTAAAATAGCACGTCCACAATGACATAAAACTAGCCATGATCAGCAATGGTCGATCAATCGAGAAACTTATCCATGTTATCCAAAATGTTACTTGTTTACAATGAGGCCCGAAATGGCCTTAAACTACGTATGGACGCCTCGTACTTCGTTTTCCCTCTTATGATTACATCCGCATACAAAAAATAATAATAAAATATATAAATGAAATATAATAAGCCAAAACATTTTACATCGTCATGTCGTTTGTGCAATCAAACTCAAAATCAACAAAAAAAAATCTTTATACATGCAATGTTGTACAATTATAAGTGTCAATAGTTTCCGTTTATCTCAAAGTTTTCAATTTACAATTTCCGTATCAATTTGGGTCAGCATATCTCCCAAAGATAAAACTCCAAAACTAAAAACTAAAAACAAAAACTAACTAAGCATCTCCCAAAGATAAAACTCCAAAACTAAAAACTAAAAACAAAAACTAACTAAGCATCTCCCAAAGATAAAACTCCAAAACTAAAAACTAAAAACAAAAACTAACTAAGCATCTCCCAAAGATAAAACTCCAAAACTAAAAACTAAAAACAAAAACTAACTAAGCATCTCCCAAAGATAAAACTCCAAAACTAAAAACTAAAAACAAAAACTAACTAAGCATCTGGGATAGGAGGATCGTCCCCTTTAGATCCGCCAGCGTCAGGGGCCCCTGCTCCACTGGGGTCAGCCTCTTGAGCATCGTCACCATCTTCACCCTAAAAATACAAAATGAGACAACCAATATAAGAACAAGAGAGTGTCAAAATTTCAAACAGTCTTTAGCAAATCAATTTCACAATGACAAAATACTTACCATGGGAGAGCCCGCCAAACCAAACTCCAATCAACGAAGGATTTCCTCCTCTGAAACACTAGCCCAATATGTTTCACCAAGGCCTAGGTCGACGTTTGCTAGGGCCTTTCCCTTGTCAACAACCGACTAGATAGGACGTTTTAGAGGAAATTCATGCACAGTAACTTCCCCAGAAGCAGTGGTAATAACCCTCTTAGGAGATTCCATCTCAACTATGGTGTTCTCCGTGAAAGTATCGAACGTAGAACGTAAGAACAAACCCTCTACGAACATCTCAAGTTGTCGTTTCTCTATAGAAACTTCTTTCAATGATTTCTTATAGTGGTGCTTATGATTCTTCTCATCTTGATCCCACTTACACACCTTGGAGGAAAATGCCTTCCAATCCTGGCACTTCAGATTCAATAGGTCTATCTGGGCTTTACGTTCTGCAAACCTTCGAGTTAGTGACACATGGTGATTTAACAAGTTCCAATATCTATTGTACATAATCTCAGACATTTGCCAAGAACTATCACCTGCTAATTAGGCTGAAGCAAATTCATAATAGGCTTTGAGGTCGTCGCGTTCGGCTACTAACTCAGAGACTTCCTTCTCCTTTGTCTGGATCTGCAACCATAGTTGCTCGATGGATTGCCTACAGGTCCACACCGACTTGGCGTTATGGACAAGGCTTTCCGCCACCTCATCATAAACTGGTCTTGGTACCTGTTCCACTTCTGAGGGTAGTGTAGGCAAACTGTGGATGCTAGTCACCTCGGAGGGATCCCACCTTAACTTGGCACCTATGCATACAAAGAGATCAAATGTTAAGACAACAGACACAGGGCGTGACACTCTAAGATGACAAACCATTTTAAAACATTATACCTATTTCGGGGTGGGTCTCCTGAATTCGTTCGACAACTTCTTTCATGATTCCAGCCACAAAATCCATCTTACTTGCCATTTTTGACCAAGTAAACGGCTCATGGGTGCGAGAACTAACCTCAGCGGTCATCTCAGGGGGAACCATCTTCATAGGTACATCTAGGCGTACCGTCCTAGTTTCACTCCCTTCGTCTGAAAAACGAAAATATGAAAATAAAATACTGTAGAAATAACAACTAATAGGGCGAGTTAAAATAAGATAAAAAGAAAACACACCACGCCCCTCATCACCTTCTGGGGGATCGCCTAAATCCAGATCTCCCTAAAGAAACCTGCGGAACAGTTGATCGACACCACCCTGGTCATCCAATGGCTCAGTTTCCATGGTGTTCTCCTTTAATTCTTCCATTCCTCCTCCCTGATCCTTATCCACATTTTTCTCCTCATTTTTCCGCTCCGTGTTGATCTCCTCCTCCTCCGTAATGGTTTCTAATGCCTACTTTCTCACTTCTGAAACCAAGCCAAAGATGTCAGTGACATGTAAGCGATCAAAAAGAAAGATTATAGACAAAATAAAAACAATAAAACAATAAACGGGCAGAGTCTACATACTGGGCATCGTGAATCTTATGCACTTTACTCATGGCTCTCTCACGTTAGAAGCTTCCTCAGTTGGGTGTTCGTGTTTCTTCAGCTTTGTTTTGGCTTGACCCATGGTTTCTTTGATAACCTGCTCAGCTTTGTTTTTGGCTTGACCCATGGGTGTTCGATGCCTTCGGGTGCATCCTGGGATTTGGCGGTGTTGTATAAATGATTGATCCACGAGGGGGATAGTTGACCCCGATCCTGTAGAACAAACTTGTTACCTACACAGACTACCAAAACTCGGTGAAGCGATGAAGGTAACCAGCGAAGAAGGCAAAGGCAAAGTGGGATTATGCCTCGACATTCGAGCACAATCGCACTATCTCCTTGTGCATGCCCGACAACAGAAATTTAGCCCAGTTATAACGCATGCCAATCTCCAGAATAGTGCGCATAACACGCACAGCCTCAACCCCAAGGCTCTTCACCTGGAAAAGGGTCTTGGGAAACACCCGCACCCTAAACAAGGGATACAGTTCATTTACCTCTTCCACCTTAGCCTTCCCTTGCATCGGAAACCCCTTGGCACCCTTGGCCAGACCCAACCAGTCCTCCAACTCGCGCACCGTATGAAGCTCTTTATGAGCTTTTTCTAATACTACACTTATGCCACTTGCCAGTACCCCAAATAAGTCTGAAAAGAATTTCGGCAACAAGTGGAAAACTACTTTAACACCCTTAATTTGGGTGCTATAGTACGAGATAGACTCATTAAAAGAATCTATGATCCCAATCATTTCCCCTATTGATACATCAGGACTTGGGGTCATGAAGAGCTCCATCAGGTCGGCATTATCCAAGCAGCGAACAATAGATGGCGAGGCATGTTTGCATAACCATTTTTGGGCCTTGGTCACCTCCCCAAACATCATTGACAGCATGGTCTCAGTTTGTCCGGTTGTGATAGGATCCCCGCCAGGAGGTACATCAACTGCAAACATAATATAAGATTGTCGTATTAGTATAACCCTCAGCAGTTAAAATATGTTAGCATGTCCAAAAACAAAAACATTGTCATTCACCTCCTATAGTAGACTTGGATGTGCTACCTGGACCAGAGTCATGAGAGAAAACTAGCCCCTGGTCCGACCAATCTTTATCCAGCCATCCACGAGCTTGGCACAATGCTAGCGCTCTAGAGAATCGTTGGTGAAAATAGATGATATCCCCCTTCATTAAACCTAATACAGTTTTACAAAGGGTATGACCCACCATCAATGCCTCTAGAGCGATGCGAGTTAAGGCAAGCCCATCATCTTCGACACATATCCCGTCAACGTTAGTTTTAGGCCTACAAAAGTGCGGAAGTTAAAACTGAGACACATGCCAAACGGCAAAAAGAAGTAATAAACATGAATGGTCCTACTTGCCCACTCGGTATACTGTGCCGGGAGGGTTCTGGAATAATGTATGCATGCGCGCGGCTAAGAATAGGGTGTTGTCAAGGTAGTNTATGAAGGACAGGAATTCAGGCGCACCTTCTCTGAACCAAACCCCGTTGTGTTCCATGGTTAGGTCCGGGGTAGGCTCATTTACATCTATGGGGCCGAACCATGTCAACACCCCAACAAGCTCAACCACGAGGAGAAAAGGCTTACTGTCCCTGCAAACAACTAGAGTATCAACATAAAATTAGCCATGCACCAAAACAACATGAAAAACCAAGGTTTACATCGTAGAGTAACACTTAGAAAATTTTTCGAACTATTTACACTCGGCGTATACGCTGACAAAACCTAGCGTAGACACTGCCGAAATTTGTTTAAGCCCAACGTAAACGTCGCTAAACTTAGCAGATACACTACCAAAATCTATTTACACCCAACGTATACGCTGCCTGACCCAGCGTATACGCTGACAACTAACTGATTACGTTGACGCCTAAACCCCTTACGCTCAGCGTATACGCTGAAGAAATCCTCGAAGTATACGCCACGGAAGTGGCTAGCATAAATAGTCTACGCTAAACACTAAGCAAACAGTTTACGCCAGAAATATGAAAAACAAGTCTACGCTGCATCATAATTAAAAGAACAGTTGTGTACGTTCAGCGTATACATCGAAGAAACCCCTTAGCGTATATGCCGTCACAATGGAAATAGAACTTACGCTGATAGAACAGAAAACTTATGCTGATAAAACTTCTTGCATAGAGAAATTATTACGTCATGGTTTACACTGATATAATCATGCAGGAAAAGTGTTTACGCTGATAAAATCGATTACGCCCTGACAATCTATGCTAACCCGACTTTACGCTATGAATTTACGCTTGGCGTACACGTCGAAACCCTTTAAGCTAACCTGTTACACTGAGCGTATACGCTCGGCGTATATGCCGAGACTGTGTATAAAATCGTCTACACTATGAAGGTAATAAACAGAGTCAGGATTAGAGCCTACCTATGCGATGTTCTAGGCCATGATGGAATCCTTGGCCGGGGCAGGCATTGCAACATCGCTTCGGTCTCCTACGCGATGGTCAAGTCAGAACTCTTTCTTCCCTGCCCTTCCACCTCCTTGCCCTTGCCCATCTCAGCGTCTACACTGGGATTGATAGCTCACACTAAGGGTTGAAACTCTGTACGCCTACGCTTGGCGTCTACGTTGGAGTTTGATAGTCAGCGTCTACGCTAGGGTTTAGGTTTGGCATCTACGCTGGGGTTTAGGTCTGGCGTCTACGCTAAGGTTTGGGTCTAGTGTCTATGCTGGGGTTTAGGTTTTACGCTTACACTAGGTTTTGCAGGTTATGCTTACACTCACTCAGTCGCTTACGCTAGAACGCAATGTAACAAATAAGGCTCCTCCCCTTATATAGTGCTCTGTGGACACTGACATCGCCGCTTACGCCGCCGTTGCTCCTTTTTGCCATTTTGTGCCTTTTTACTTATTTTTCGCTAAAATTTTCCCAGAAAAATAATAAAAAATATATAAAAAATAGAAATTACTATATCCTGGTTCCCCCGTGGACCCCATTTCATACGTTTACGCTGAACATTCTAGCGTAAACCGCCATTACGGTCTGGTATGGCCTTAAACTGCCACACGTCCCAGTGTGACAATAATCCACCATCATGCATGTACACATATCTAAAGTAATCAAAGAACATAGAATGATATCCATCAGCTCGTTCAACTCTCCGTTTATTGGCAAGAGCAAGTCTGGTGGATTGCCAGCACTTAGCCGAACCATTAATTATCGATGGACCATACGGCAAAATTACAAGGGACACCAACATAAACCTCATCCACTTAAGTTCAGCAACGGATGACACAGTCATCACCTCAACACAGCAAATAATAGACGACTATAAAGGCATGACAAATCGCTTAACATGGAAGCCGAAAATATCACCGAAGACCTATTGAACGAAACCCCCATCACCATGCCTGATGGGGAAATTAAAATACTAAAATTAAGCACATTACTAAAACCACACCTAGCCAAAAACATTGAAGACGTGCTTAGGGAAAACATGAAAGCGTTTGCCTGGTCTTACACGGATATGCCCGGACTAGATCCCCGAATTGTCCAGCACAACATTATCCTTGACCCAAAATTGAGATCGGTAAAACAAAAGGCATGAAAGGTTAAACCTGAAGTGGCATTGGCATTTCGTAGTGAGTTCACCAAACTTTATCAGGATGGTTTTATCCAGGCTGTTGATTACACCGAGTGGGTATCCAACATGGTCATTGTCCCGAAAAAGAATGGAAGCATTCGCTTATGCATTGACTTTCAGGATTTAAATGTTGCAACCATAAAAGATGATTTTCCTCTACCCAGCATCGATCAACTTGTTGACTCGACCGCTGGACACGCGTTATTATCTTTTATGGACGGCTTCTTGGGATACAATCAAATACACATCAACCCGGAGCATCAGCTTTGAATAACCTTTATGACACCATGGGGAACCTTTTGTTACACAATGATGCCATTCGGTCTCAAGAACGTTGGGTCCATGTATCAAAGAGCCATGATGTTCATCTTTAGTGATTACATGTTACACTCGCTCAACGACTATGTAGACAACATTGTGGTTAAGTCCAAAACATCAAAAAAACATGTACAAGACCTTGACCTAGTATTAAAACGTTATTTAAAATATGAATTGAGACTTAACATGAAAAAATGTTTCTTTGGCATCAAGACAGGAAAAATGCTTAGATTCATAGCTTCAGAAGCAGGGATACGAGTAGATCCCGATAAGGTTAAGGCCATAACAAACCTGAAACCACCAGGCAACCTTACCGAACTTCGAGGTCTACAAGGTAGATTGCAGTTTATCAGGCGCTTCATAGAAAAATTGACAGACAAACTAAAACCTATGAACCACTTGTTACACAAGAACGTCCATTTTGAATGGACTTTGCAGTGTCAAGAAGCATTCGATAACATTAAAATGGCACTTGCCCAATTACCCACGGTTTATCCCCCTCAAAATGATAAACCATCTTACATCTACCTCGCTACTTCGGATTCATCAATCGCGTCTATGCTTTGCCAGAAATATGGTGACAGAACCGAGATCCCTGTATATTACCTAAGCCATGCATTAGTCACCCACGATAAAAAGTATAACGATGTGGAGAGGTCCTGTTTAGCTTTGGTCTTTTCTTTGAAAAATGGCGACATTACCTCTTCTGTAACCAAGTTAATATAATTTGCAAGGAAAATGTGCTAAGGTCCATAATAGGAAACATTTACAAAACGAGTCGAATAGCCTGCTGGAAAGCCATGATAGCTGAATTTTACCTGCACTATGTAGCGCAATCATCAGTTAAAGGTCAAGCCATAGCAAATCAAATGGCCACGTCACCAACATGCGATCAAGCGATAATTGAACCAAAGTTCCTGGATGAGAATATAAGCACAATAGATATAGTGCCTGACGACTACGATGCCATTTTAAACTTTGATGGAGCATCCACCTCTCAAGGGGGAGCTGCAGCCGCTGTCATCACCTATCCCTCCGAGGAAATCCAACCCTTTGCCTATCATTTCAACTTTCATTGTACGAACAACATAGCAAAGTACGAAGGTCTCCTTAGAGGCCTCGCGACAGCATTGGCTTTAGACATCACACGGCTTGTGGTCAAAGGAGACTCGCAACTGGTCATAAACCAGGTCACAGACGTCTATACATGTAAAGCCCAACATTTACAACCATACTGCGACTTGGCAAAACACCTAATGAGCTGATTCGAAAGCATTGATGTGCAACACATCTCTTGAAATGACAATACCATCGCAGATGCCCTAGCCACCTTGGCATTAAACATATCGCCTGACATGTTCCACACGTTGCCAAGCTCCATAACCAGTTGCACCAAACCAATAACTAATACCCTTGACACGTTGCCAATCGCATCTGTTAGTACAATACGCGCAGTAGAATGGTATGATGACATAAAAGAATACCTTCTATGTGGAGAGACCTCACGACATCTAACAAATACACAAAAGGAGGTAATACGGAAACGTTCTAAGTAGTATACCCTAGTAGGGGACACGTTATGACGTAGATCCTACGAAGGCATACTGCTAACATGCGTCAATAGTACCGATGCCCAAACCATTGTCAAACAAGTACACAATGGACTATGCAGAGGACATATAGCACCGAAAGTGATGGCAGCAAAGATCAAATGCTTAGGCTATTATTGGCCACACATGAAATACGACTGTCTCTCCAATGTCAAAACATGTAGTACTTGTAAAGAACATAGCAATCTCATACATGTCCCACCAAATGAGTTGCATACAAAGAAAATCACATGGCCCTTTCAAAAATGGGGGTTGGACCTCATTGGCCAGATAACCCCCTCGTCTTCTGCGGGCCATAGTTTTATTATAACCGCAACAGAATACTTCACGAAGTGGGTAGAAGCCACTCCCCTTCGAAAAACTACATCCAAACATGTATGCAATTTCATTCTCGAAAACATTGTAACCCTCTTTGGCATTCCCATGACAATCATCACTGACAACGGGCCACAATTTAGCAGTGCTGAGACCAAAACCTTTTGTGAAAGTCTAGGGATCAAACACTCGTTTTCATCCCCTTACTATCCTCAAGGCAACGAGTAAGCAGAGGCGACGAACAAAACGATTATTACAATACTCAAAAAGATGCTAACCCAAAGTAAGAGAAAATGGCACGAACAATTGATGTACGCATTGTGGGCATACCGTACTATGCATCAAACTTCAACAGGTAAAACACCATACAGCCTTGTTTACTGTTCAGAAGCAGTTTTACCTCTGGAATTACAGGTACCATCTTTCAGGATAACACTTTTCGGACTCCTCGACGATGGGCGAAATAATGATCTGTGCATCATTGACCTCGACTCAGTGGAGGAAGAATGCGTGTGCACCCTTGGTTAGATCTAATGGTATCAAAAACAACAACGGCAACGACATCGACATGACATCAACAAGCGCCCTATCAAAGAAGGTGACCTTGTGCTTAAAGCTATTCAGGAACACCCGGACAAATTCTCAGCCAACTAGGAAGGGCCTTACTTGGTCACCAAAGCATTTGACAATGGATCATTCAAGATAGCCGATATGGAAGGAAACGAGCTTGCCAATCCAACCAATCACTTGTTCCTAAAGCCGTTCTACATTTGAGTACAAGCTCAGGTATGTGTGAGTCCTGGGATCATGACTATAAACTGATACCACAGAATAGTCCTGGATTATGACTTAAAACCAATACCACAACTCGTCTTGGCATCATGACGTTAAACAGATACCACACAGTGTCTGTAATGACGATAAACTAGCATCCGTCCGGCATGACAAGTAAACTGCCATAGTCACATTTGCCAGAGTCCGCTAAGCCTATAAAGTGGTTTGCCTCTTCATGGTCCGCTAAGACTAGAAATTGGAGACATAACGTCCGCCACAACACTAAACGGACAATGTCCAACGGGTTATGACATAAAACTAACCCATGATAGTCTGCTAAGACTATAAACTGGCAAGTTCACCTCCAGTTCCACAACTTGTGGCCACATTCAGTCATCAGAATCACTGCATCTCCTGCCATCAGACAATCTCACCAACATTGCTGCCATTAATATATAGTGCTTGAAATCACCTCTGATGTCTTTGTCCCACCTGTAACTGTGTAAGGCTAAGCTCTCTTATTCACTCATGGTTTTCTTGTTTCCTTGGAGTTATGCTTGCAGGATGACACCCAGAGGTTGTCGCAGAAAAATGCATTTCATCATAAGCAGCCAGACGGGACAATGTTCACAGCACACATGGCAAGACTAAATCAAACCATTCGCTAGTACATCCTCATCTCCCGACCCACTCTCTATCCATTCACCAATATAGTTTACTCAGTCATACCTTTGATACACCCAGTACATCCAAAATGTTGAGCATGCTGTTGCATACTGTAACACTCCAAAGCAGTTGCAACACACAACATAACACTTGCGCATGAGTACAAAATCAAAGCAACATCTCACAAAAAAAACAAAAAAAAGAGAGCAAGGCCTCTGGCACTTCCCATACAAGCCCCAAGTAGGAAGGCAGTTGTCTTGGAACTAAGTACTCATGTCAAGAACAATCGACGAACATTTGGTTGCATAGCTTTAGCTCTCGGCCAACAACCTTCCCCTAAAAACTAAGCAAGGGCCATGTTCCTCCAAAGAGTATAACAAATCCTTCCATGGCTTTGGCCTTGCCAGCAAGTTCTCTTGCACATTACCCAAGAGTCTTGTTCTGCCAAAGGATGCACATCACATGTTTGAATTCTGAGTCCGCTAAATCATGGCTATTGACAAGGATCAGCATGACACACACACTAGAGCATCCCCTTTTCACCAAGCATGATCTCTTGGGTAGTTACTAGTCCCCATAATCCCCATTCTCCTACTAGCTAAAAAATTCCACTTTCCTAATCCTATGTACTACTGAACACGGTGCGATGACGTCTAGTCAAGTGGCGAAGGACAAAGTCTCTATCAAGTTGCTTATGGTATTTTGCACTTCTTTGTCGATGCTTCTCCAGTCAATTCCTCCAAACATCAACAAAGAGGGGCCAATGAAACACCACAAAATTTTGAGCTTAGCACTTGTCAAACACCAAGCAGATCCCTGGGACCCATAGATGACCACAGCTACATCGGGTGTTACACTTAGCAATTTCAAAGATCCAATGCTTAATTTTCACCAAGGATCCAGTCCCAGCATATATGCCCAACGTATATGTCTAAGTGTACATTTCCAGCATATACGCTCAAATTCTCAGGGTATACGCCCAGCGTGTATGCTCAAAGTCATAACGTATATGCCTAGCGTATACACCCGGCATAGACGACCAGCGTACATGCCTCATATGTTCGCTCAACAGATACAACAGATGCAGACATCTGGCATGAAACATCCAAAGAAGGCATGAAAACAACACTACAGAGCAAGATTTGGCACAAGGCAACAACATTCAGTGTATACGCCAGCGTCAACAACATCTACGCCCAAGTTCGCTTCCACCCAGCACCTCCAGCATATACACCCACAGTCTACGCCCGCTATAGACAGCGTATACACCCAGCGTATATGCCCAACAAATGTAACATATTGTATGCTTGTAAATTTTATGCCCTTGTACCTGGTCAATGAGCCACATGTCGCCCCACCCGAGTCTATCGTCAAAACCTGTATAAAACCCCAAACTTTGACGAAATCTAGACGGTTGGCAAATTCCCAGAGCACACTAGAGAGTAGAGACGCTACGAACTAGAGCTCCAAACCTCTTACGTTGGACAACTCTGTACACCAAGGATACTATCTCTACGCCGTGCTTGAACTAGTCCTCCCTGCATCCACTGGGGCTTTCATCCGCCTTCTGTTCCATTCACAACTACGTTAGATCGGTGCATTGTACTTTCATTCTGTAATGCCATTGTTACATTTTCCTCCCATAATCGTTCACAATTTTCATTAATTCTTATATGTACTCTATTTACGTCTATTTATGTTTACGCTCTGTTTGCATTGGTTACACTGTTTATGTTTTGTTTATGCTCGCTACGTCGTTTACGTATAACCCAGCGTATAGCACTTCGATGTACGTTCGGGGAAATCATTGTCTGATCCGCGTGCGGACCACCCAAGGTACTCTACCTTCATTCATTCCAACTCACCATCAGATGAAGGTAGGGTCTTCTGTGCACGTCCCACGATCCCACAGTCTCTGTTTCCTTCCAGCCGAAGACCGATGATTTCAGGCAGTACAAGCCCATCTACAAGGTGGCGTAGTTAATCTCGTTGTGCATAACCATGGCCTGGACAACGATGTAGCAAAGTGTAATATTGGCCCATGATAACATCCAGGGGTTTGTGATTACCCTGCTTTCATCTTGGATCTGCTTACGCAAGTTGGAAACTTTGGAGTACATTTGGTATTTATTGTTAAACAATTCTAGCATTGTACTCCACCTCCTAATGATTTTCGGCTCTAAAGACCAGTACCAACTTTCTGCTTCTTTCATGAGTGTCCTAGGGAACAACTTTAACTTCTACCATTCATTTTCAATATTCTGTAGGGCACAGGCATCGTGGAATTCCTGTAAGTGGTTTTGTGGATTAGCATTATATCCCACCTCAAACCGTGGGATATTATTCATGTCTAGTCTCTTGATCTAGCTATCTTTTTTGTGCCTTGTAGTTATTCTAATGGCCTCCATAATACCTAACATACTTCGGGTGGCAAGTAAGGGTTCATCATGATCATCTCTCTCATGATGTCTATGATGCCTACATGGTTCCCTACTTTCCCTTCTATGCCTTGACTCTCTAGAATGTCCTTGTCCTTGCTCTCAACTCTCTCATCGAGGTCTCTCATTTTTCTTACCCTTATCCTCACCGTTGTGATCTTTGTGACTACATCCTAATGTGGAAGGAGAGGATGAATGATCTGATGAAGGGGAAGAAGAAGGGGAACCATCACCATGACAATGTTTCTTACCTTCTCTTTGGTGGCTATGGCCCCAATTGTGATGATGATCAGAATTCCTACCTTTGTCATGTGTTTGTGCTCCCTCATCAAACACTTGGTGTTCATGCGAATCAGAACCAAGGTTGTGTATTGTGGAGGGTTATGATACCCTACATCCTCACTATTGTTAGGAGGGGGAACATCATTTCGTGGAGAACCTATTGAGATAGGTTCACCACCCTTAATTTCTCTTATGACAGGCGAAGCATTATAGGGGCCTTTGCCCTTCAACGATGTGTGGCAACTCTCCTGCCGTGCATCCCGTTGACGTTGCACCATTTTGGGATGGTAATCCCTAGTGTTATAATCTTCTGCAATGTATTCAGTGTATAGCTGCATCATGTCTATTTGTGCAAGAGCACGAAGGAGCATGTTGGGGACAGCACAATCTGGAGATAACACTATGTTACCTTGCAGGTCTCGCCAACGCAGTTGTTCATCTTGATGTAGGATAAAGGTAAAATTAGATATATACTCATCATGATGAGTATAGACTACCCGATACTCTTGGAGAACTAGTAGATCTAGGTTACATGTGTTAGACCGCCAACTGTCTCTTATGTGATCCCTAGGTGGTGAAGTGCGTTTATGAGAAGAAGAAGACATTGTTATCTTGTTGGTGTGCTATTAACTATTGTTTAAATTTTCTTCTGATTAACCCTAAGGGTTCGTTTAAGCTTCCCAATGATGTGGATGATTTCCTATGTTCTACTTAGCACACAAACAACTTAGTCCCCAGAAACAGTGCCAATGATGAGTGGCGAGGTACCCCTACACTCAACCATACGAATACGAGCATTACACGCATGATCTGGTCGAACTCCATAGACTAAGTCCCTACACGCCTTATGGAACACTTAGGGTTAATTATTTATTTTCTTCCTAGACTTACTTATATTTGTCATAGTTGTATGGTTAAGTAAGTCTGAGGTATGTGATTTTTATACCTTTTATGTTTTATTGCCTATGCTAGGAGAGGAAAGGGTGAAGAGACTAAGTAACTAACTTTAACTAACTAAGTTCTAATGCCTAGCATTAGTATCCATCCCACTTACTATTCACACCCTAAACTAATGCAGCCTTCTGGGATTACCAAAAGCTATTCGTTGTTGGGATTACCAAGTGTAACACACATGCTCGAAGCGGTCGTACTGAATGCACTTAACTAGGAGTTAAGGGTTGAGAGAGATTTAATTAACTAATAAAGCATTTAAACATTAAAAATAATTAAAATCCTATTTATCTTAGTCCATGCACTACAAGGTTTATCCAAAAATTTGTCTTTATCTTCATACACAAACTTGTGCTCAAGTACAATATTTGCTCGAATAAACATCCGTTTACTTTGGAACTCCTACTGCAGGCACATGGAAATTATTCTATCTCTAGAGAGGTAAAACTACTAGAGTTTTACTAAGGGTCTAGATTTAGATGGAGAAATAAGGGAGAGCGACCTCTTATTTATAGATTTGGCGACATGCTGTGATATCGCATACGTGATATTGTCGCCCATGCGATATCGCGTCCCATCAAGTTTATAGATATTTTTAAATAAAAATCATAAGAAATCATTTTTGAAACTCTAGAACTCCAAGTGATGGTAAAAAAAGAATGTTCAAGATTCTAGAGAAGTCACATATTTGAATTGCACTTTGTGTAACCTTAGTTAGAACTAGTGATTGATGGTTGGTAAACCTTTAATTCATCTCTTGTCATTATCCAAAGATTAAGATAATTATTTGATATGATAAGATTTAATTTTCACATATTTTTTTTACTTATATTTTATTTGTAGAATAAGTAGGAAAATTGTACAATATTCAATCCAATTTCAAAAGCAAAAATCAAAGCATTTGAACATTGAGACATAAAGTAACATTATTAATGTAGACTCATTCAAGACAAAATATAAGCTAAGAGGTGTAGTTTTTCATGTCTCTATTTCTGAATAAAGTTATTTTCTAACAAAGATAACATCACTTTAGAAAAAATGATGTAATTATTATAATAAGAATTAAAAGGAAAAGTTAAAATAAAATCTAAAAGGGCATGTTGAAATAACAGATATGTTTCTTGAGATGACTTATTGGGGTTTAACTTAAGGTGTTTACATCCAAGAATTAGAGGTTATACTAGTGTGGAGTTATGGAGCCAAAAATGATGAGTAATAAGTGTTTGGTAAAGCAAGATAAGAAGATGATGACTACCCACCTCTTCTGGTCAGTTACAAGCCTATCATTGGTGGTAGTGCTAGATTGTCTTTAAGAATAGATGCTAAAGGAAGACAATTCCAAAAAACCCTCAAGCATGATCCTGATACATTATTTACATATTAATAATGTTTTATTTTCATTTTCTTTTGTAGTTTGCCTATTGTATTCTTTATGGATAATGTCAAATGTTATGTATATTTGAGGTGTACCATAAAATTCAGAAATGGGATGTCACAATAACCTTCTCTAGATGCATTGGTACAAATGTTAAACTCTTTATCTATAGTAGGTGAAATTAATAAAAGAGTTAAAATCAATGTACTTTTTAGTTTATCAAAAGCATCCTAACAACATGGGTTCCACAAGAATCCAACATTTTCCTATAATAGCTTTGTAAGTGGTAAAGTCATGTAGAAAACGTTCTCAATAAGCCTCATGTAATAACCTATGAATCTAAGAAGATTATAAATGACCCCTAAATTCTTAGGGATAGGCCAATCCAAAATAGTTAATATCTTGGTAGGATCAACCAATCTACCAAGCTTTGGAATGACATGTCCCAAGAAGTAGATCTTGTGATGGTAAAATGAACACTTCAAAAGTTGGGCAAACATTGATGCTTTCTAGGAAGTTATAACATAATTTCCAAATGTTGCTCATGAAGATTCTTCGACGAAGAATACACCAAGATGTTGTTGATGAAATAAATAATAAATTTTTTTTTGGTATAGTCTCATGACATTGTTCATGAGATGTATGAACATCGCAAGCATATTGGTGGGTCTAAAAGAAAAAATCAAGAAGTCATAATGTCTATACCGTGTTCTAAATGCTATCTTGGGGACATTCTTATGAAAATTTGATGGTATCCTAACTTCTAAGATATCTTTTAGAATACTTGAGCTTCTCTCAGCTAATCAAATAGGTTTTCTATACATGGTAAGTAATCATTATTCTTTATTATCATTTTAATTAGCTATTAATAGTTGATGAACAATCTCATACTAACATCTTTTTTCTTAATGAAGAGAATTGGAGCACCTGAAAGAAGACACACTTGGATAAATTAGATCCTAATCTAATCACTCTTGAAGCTGAGTCCTTAGTTCAGCTACTTGATAAGTGACATAATATGTGAAACTTTAGAGATAAGTTTGACACCGAGTTTGAGAGCAATCTCAAAGCTTACATCAAGCCTAGATGGCAAACAAGATGATTTTGAATAAAATATATTGGAAAATCCATGAATAAAAAGAATTTGTTAATCCCAAGTAAGGAAGAAGATTTTCTAATCAAAACTACAAAATAAGAATAACCCTTCTATAGAAAGTGATAAAAAGACCTCAAAGACACAAGGTCAAACTTGACCTTGTGTAGCCTCATATGCACAATCACCTATACATCATTATTCATCACAAAGAAAAGTGTCTTATGATATAATCTAAGCTATCTTGATAACATGTGAACCAATCCACTTTCAAGATGATGTCATTTTCCCCTAAGCTCATGACAAGAAGATCACTAAGCCAAGAGACATTCTAAATCACTAAGGGCACGAGCTTGCAAACATGGTTCATAAAAGCACATTGCCATCAATGATGCTAATAATAAGTCCTTAAGAAAGAATTGATTCTTCAAACCTGAATATTCTACTATCCATGGATCAATGAAGGAATGACTAGTACTAGGATAATAAAAAACCAAAACTACTAAATTTGAAATGATACTTCTAAACTTCATAACAATGTTAGGATATGCATCTACTAGTTGATCTATCAGAATGTAAACATGAGTGATGAGTGGCAAGGTACCCCTACACTCAACCATATGAATACGAGCGTTCACACACGACCTAGTCAAACTCTGCAGATAGACTACTTGTGATATCTAGATAGTTACTCATTGATCACAATTCATTGTATTTCCACCTAGTTAGTATTTGCTTTGTCACGTATGGTTTAGTCAAGAGTGAGGTGTATGATGTGGTCCTAACTAGTGCTACTGTTGGCACATTTTGGCCATTTCATGGAACAGGTTGGCAGGGTTAAATTGGTTAAGATTTTTTGGAAAAGTGGCAAAAATTTCAGTTTGAGAGGAAGTGAATAAGTTAACAACAACATTCTTTTCCATTCCTATAGTAAGCTTATAAATCTCTAAGCATTGCATTTTACAGGGCAGCAATATAGATATATAAATATATTATGATACACTGGGCTTTACAGATGAATATCCTAATAATCTTAATGCTTGCTTTCCATAACCAAATTCTAGCATTATTATGAAGGAAGTTCAATTTATCATTTATATGATATAAATCTGTACCAAATCAAAGAGCATATCGAGTCAAATTGGTGTTGTATCCATTTCATTTTAGGAAAGCATATCTCTCAAGCAACACGAATTCAGCATTTCAGTGCAGGGTTAAGTTATTTCTCCTATAAATCATTTGAAATTTCATGGCTCGCATTTTTTTTTCATAAAAGCTCTGAAGCTAAACAAGCCTGTGAATTTGCCGCACTGTTTTCTCCAAAAAATAGGTAGCCAAAGACCATCGTAAGCACTCAAGGCTGGTTCTAGTGCTGTGGAGGTAGTTGTAAATCAGAGGACTTAGGGATATTGTCTTGCCTGCCTACACAATTTGTTGCAGATAGATCTAAATTTATTCCTCTGCTCTATGTTTTTTCATGTCTTTTTTCTACATTTGGTTGCTTTTGCTTGTTGTCATGAAGCTAGAGCTCTTGAGGGTTAGGGAGTGGCCGTAGAGAGTCTGTAAATGATGTGTACTGCTAACGATTTGGGGGTTGTCTGAGTTTGTATGTGGAAACACGCAGCTGCAAGTGGGCGGAGGCCTTAGCCCCTCCTCAGCAACAACAATCGTCTTCTTCAACCTCGGCATACTCAAGTAGGGAAACTTCTACGGTGTGGAGCCACTCACCTAAGCCTTAGATCTGCATGCAGGGGAGGTTCTTTTTGCACCAGTGACGAATGTGGACGACTTGCTTCATCCCGATGGCCTGGCGATGCTGTTGCAAGTGTCAATGCCACCATGCAGAATCACCGTCGGGAAAATGAAGTGCTTGTCTCAAAACTTTGAGACACATGCTTGACATTAGCGAATAGATGCGTGGTGTAGACAGTAGAGTTCAGAATCCTCTACGAGATCAATAACCATCAAAAAAGCCCACATTATTGATCTATTCTTGTTTTCCGCTTTCTTGGATATTTCTATCACGCATAATTTAAACAGATTTTTAAGAATATGTATACGAATAAAAAGGTGAGCTAGAAACTAAACGTACATGTGGGCAAGGTAATCGATGATTCTGGTGGATGCTGGAATTGCGCTGAATGTTTGTCTACCCAGACAAAGGTAGCATCAACACGTTACCTCCTTCGGTTAAAACAAACCAAAGACGATGCCACTGTCAATGCCTGCTATTTCAATGGTGTTTTTAGACAAAATTGGAGACAACATTGTTCTAGATGCCAAATGCAGCTGCAACCACTTGTTTTATGAGAAAATCAAGGAAGAAAGGATGGAAAAATAGAGGACAGAACCATTGGAAGCTTTGCATCAATGATACCCTGAGTTTTAGCTATTTTAAGAAATGTCCCCTTAACTATAACACAGAAAAATTAAATTAAAATTAATTAATTTAGATATGCATAATGTTAGATATACATATTGCATTGAGAAAAAGAAAAAAGATATTTTTGGGATATTTGTGTAACTAAAAGGGGGTATTTAGTCAGTATCCATATTATTACTTTCACAAGAATTACTAGGGCTTAATGACTTTAGTAATTAAAATCCTAAATAAAATAATTAACATAAATTAAGAGATCTTGGATTTATTTTAAAAAATTATTATTATAAAGGCTATTGCTTATAAAAGAAATATTTGTAATATTTACACATGCCAATATTAGCATGATTTTCTCCTAACTTTATGTATAAGTTACAACTTCCTAACTTGTTGGGCAAGTAATCTACTAACTTGTTGGGAAAGTTATAAATTCCTTACTTGGGAAAGAAGTTAGCTAAGATATTTTAGAATATAACTACCTTTTGAAAGCTATAAAAAGGCTTCAAGGGTAAGAAGAAAAGGATCACACACTTGGGCTCTCACTTGGAGACACACTTTGGGTCTTGGGAAGAGCATTGTAAAGAAGAAATCGTGAAATATTGCTTGTAAGCTAACTTGCTAAAGAAAATTTTTCAGCCTCTTTGTCATAGTCCTGTGAGTTATTCTTATTGTTTTTTATTTTTTTAAAATTGTTTAGCTAGTGGTTTAGATAGTATCATGCTTGGTAAGTAATTTTGGAATTTCTAGATTGCTCTTATTGTTCTTGTTTCATGATATAAATTTTTATTAAAATTTTGCCATAGAAGCGCTTGTATTTAAAAGCCTTAAGAGCATTTTAGTAGTAAATTTTATTATTGTGCAATGTATAAGAACTACTATTGAGATTGTTGTAAGAGAGCCTCTGCTTGTAGTCAAGACGTTGAACAATTCAATAGTCAAGAGGGTTCAGAAAATCTTTGGTATTTTGATAGGACCAGAATAGCTTCTTTTATCTTTAAAGTGAATCTCCATGGTATTTCAATTAGAAATTTTCAAGTCTTTTAAAGGTTCTGTTGAATGCAATTGTTGACATTGATTATCTAGCCAAAATAGAGTCTCGTACGTGATAGTTTACGCAGTAATTTTTGGTAGCATAGTAGGATTGTCTTGAAGAAATTACTTATTTGAACCTTGGAAGTTTGAACAATTCATAGTTATTAAATTTGGAATAGCTTTATTATGAAGTGTTTACTCCTATCATTTTATATTGTTTAAATATTTGAGGTCTTAACACAAATATGCTTTCTTTCCTTTCTATTTCCATTGAATCTTACTCTATTTCTAGTTTTCTTGTGGAACTATTTCTTTCTCTGGGGAAAATTAGAAGTAGATTCATGGAGTTGTGCTCAAATGTTTTTGCAAAAATTTATTTGTTACAAGTAGGTATTATAAGGTCTACATATACTAGGAAATTGAACAAAATAGGAACTCTAAACAACTCACAGTATTTGGCAAAGTTAGCTGAATCTCTTTAAGATAAGTCATTTGTAGTTTACACAACACAATCATTTCATTTTTCACAACCGCACACTCCAACAACACACACACATACTCACATTAACTACTGAGTATATTTGGAGGTATCTGGGCCTTGGTGTTGCCAGAGACCAACGAGCACCTAAATCATGTTCAAGGACACTCGTTGGCAGTCGCGTCCCAAACGGTCGCCAACAGCTACTCTTAAGGGTAATGGAAATAACTTTGTTTAAGTTAATAGAGAAAGGGTGAAGAGAGTCTAAGCTAGGCTAAGTGTGTTGATCATTCATCCTTAATCATTCGTATACATCTTGGACCTTGTGTACTACTATTGGGATTACCAAGGACATGTCCTAAGTACACTACTAGGATACCAAGTAGTCACACTTAAATGCTCATGATTAGGTCATACTCATTCCACATTTAATAACAGGAATAGGAGAGGAAGGTAAAGAGATATTAAGTAAGAAAGCAATAAATAATTGTTAAAACTAAGTGAATGTTGCAATGATGAAGTAATCTCAATCTTTATTGCTAGTCATGTGCATGTCCAAGTACGTCACACTCGAATAAAGGTTTTGTATAATTACAATCATCACACTACGAGCATGCATTGAGGAAATGGTTGAGAGGAATTGAAACTGACAAAAAGATCCTACTCTAGTACTAACTTTTCCTATATCTTTTCCATGTGCCCCATTTTGTATTTATAGGCTCACTAAGGAACCATGATATCATGTATCCGATATCGCTAGTGAGGCCACGATATTGCATACCCAATATTAAGGGTTCGATATTGGAGCCTGAAAAATCATGATTCATCATACCCCCACAACTAAATGCAAACTCGTCCTCAAGTTGAACAAAATGAGAACAAGTCCCATTGATTACATAGTGGATAGGTATGGGATTATTGATTGAATAAGAATTTATTCATGTCATAGTGGAGGATTGCAAAAAATTAAATTGGGATACAGACATAGAATTACAAAATTTATTGGAACTCATGTGGTTCCTAGTGGTGGTGGCTCCTCCATGGGTGCCTTTCCTTTGTCCTGCACTCCAATCTTTGAAGATTGATACCGTTGAAGAAGCGCCTGATATTTCTCCTCTTCTATCCAAGGATTATGAGCCGTCCATGCTAATGTTCCAATGGTTGATGGAGTCGGCTGTTCCCATGGACACAGTAGCTACAGGAACACTTGATTGGCCTTAACATGCTATGCTACAAATAGCCATTGTTCCTCTTCATAGGCTCAGGCCCTGACCTCTCCATCTTTTTCTTGGCCAGATTGTGCAGTGACAAGAGTTCCCTAATGGATGCTGAATGATTGTGCCTCCTACTCTGCATGTTCTACATGAGGTCCTTGGCCTCTGCTTACCCCTAGGCATTTAGTTGCACCTTTAGAAGGTCCTCCTTGTTGTCCTCTTTTAGGGGCCATCTATAATCACACAAAGATCAATTATTAGTAAGGTTACCAAAAGAAGTTCAATTATTTCATGCCTTACTTATTTCCTTTAGTAAATGTTGAATTCTTTGCTTAGTGTGATTTTAGAGTTAGAAAGTTTTTCAAGGAAGTTGCCCTAAAAGTTTAATGTTGGGCCTCATTTGTTTCTGTGCCACATCAAGGGACATGTAATGGTTTTGAGAAACATTTGATAAAATGATGACAAAGGAAAGAATATATTTGACAATGAAGTACTCGAAGGATATAAAATGATGTGATGATGATGTGCAATGAGTGCAAATTACAAAAGTCACGCAAGTGGGTCCTTCCCAAAGTAGGTTCCTACCTATGATGCCCTTATGTAACCACATCTTAAAATTTTTGTAGGCACTAGAAGGGTTAAATGTACTCCACACCAATTCCACAAAACATACACATGTAGATACCACTATAATGAGGTATGAATTAAATGCTACACAAGACACGAGTCACAAATACATGAACAATGAGATGAGGTGAACTTTAAAAGGGATTGTAGAGATTGGGACATGAGGTAACTGACCCAAGGTACAATGAATCCTAAGTGTAGGGCATGATTAATGTATCATTATCCCATCACTCCAAAATCAAGACCAAGTCCATTCCTTTAATCAGTGACATTGCATTGTTTTATCCAGTGATGGACAACCATAAGAGCATCATGATAGCAAGGTGTACAATCATTTGGCATTTTGTTCAAGGAAGGAGTGATTTAGAATTTATTTATGACACATTTTTTTTATTGGGCCACTTTGGCACTCTTATCTTATCTTTTTTTATTTTTATTTTTTTTCTTTTTCCTTTTTTTTTTGATGTGTAATCTAGAGAAGTCACCTACCTTTAAGCATGGATGAATGTCTTTCCAGTGGGACCCCCCCAGAATAGCATTGGGTTTCTTTATTGAGTGCCTTTATTACTCTTACTCCCATTTGTTGTTAGATCTATAAGGATCTTAGTACAACCAAGCTGCATGATAACTCCTATAGATATCACCAAAGAGAATCCACAAGTCTCGTTGATGTCACACCTTGGCCATTCCTGCTTAGTCCATCCTTCTTTGCTCTAGGCATAATAAGCACAAAATTACTTTAAGTTTTAATGATGTCAAGAATATCATCGTACCCAGAGTAGAACCTCTTATTAATAGAATGGTTGGGTGGATGTGATGGGCTCGTTGTCCAAATAATTAGTTACTCAAGACTTGATAGCAACGAACAACACCTCAACCAATGATTTACATGAGAGCTTTATTCATAGATGAGATTACTCATAAAAAGATAAAAATATAAAATAATAAATTGAAAGATGAAAAACTATAAAAAAAATGTAAAATTAAAGAAAAGAAAAAATATTTATTAATTCTTCTTGTTAGAATGGGGGATATCCCCCATAACTAAACTGTTGATCATGGTGAGAATTAATAAATGGAAGGTTTGGATCCAAGAATTTTGGAAAAATTGGGACCTGATAATATCCAAACCACTAGGTGTCTTTTGATGTCATGGTTGGAATGTATCCAAATTAGGGTGCACACACTGTATGAAATTTTACATAGTTGGGAAAGTTAGAAGATGAGTTTAATTGATACAGAGTTAATCCACTATGGCACCCTTCACCGTAAGATGGTATGCAAGGATTGATATGTCACCCTACATGGCTATACTCATTAGGCTGCATAGTTGTTGGAGCATTGATTGGTAGCCTGGATAAAGTAATAGGAGGCATTGGGTTCAAGGATAAATATGCATTATAGCGTTTGGCTTGTCCTGAGTTGGAGGATGCAGTGGTTTCAGAATCGTGTTGTTTCTTTCTACAGCCATGCCTAAAGAAAGAACACTTTTGAGTACCTTCACTACTATTAATAGTAGCAGCACAAGTAAATGTTCATGGGTTGGTGTTGTGGTGCTAAACCCTCAAGTACAGTTGGTGGTGATGTAGAAGGAGGTGAAGGATGAGAATATTGAGGTTGAGAAAAAGTGTAAGGCACATGAGGTGGTGATCGTGTTGGATAGGATATGGGTTGATAGTATTTAGGAGACTGGTAACAATGTGGTGAGATAGAGGATGTTGACCTAGTTGGGGAAATAGGATGCTAAACCTGATAAGCACTTGGGTTCGGATGATATGAAGGGTGTGACCAGTTTGGGGATGGTCTCCCCCATGACTAGGATTTCTATCATTGTGATTGAACATGGTATTTTTGTATGAACTCTAGATGTAACATTCTTCCCCAATGCTCATGTAAATGTGACAAGATGGGGCATTAACCTTTGGGATGATCATACAGGTAAATGTTACATTGATATGTATGATTAGCAGTTGAGTTCTTATTCTCTTCAACCCTTCTTTCCGATTGTCTAAGGGTGTTTATTCCTTCTTCTTAGTTTATCATGGTTCTACCTCTAATATTGTTAGCATATTCTCCACATTTTTCATGTATCCATTTTGTCATCTTATTGACCTTTGGCTTAATTTCATCTAGTGATTGTAGTATTGGCAAAGATGATTCCATTTCCCTTAGGTGAGTTGATTGATCCTCTTCATGATCATGGACCATTGCTAATTTGAGATTTTGGTCCTGTTAAGATCTTTCAACATTCTCCCATTTAGCCATTTCTCCTTCTTCTTTTACTATCCACTTAATAAGTTCTTGGAATTTGTGGGTTTGTAGTTCATATAGTTGACCTTGGACATACATCCCTAGGGTCTCCCTTGTTTCATTATGAAGCCCATCTATGATGTGATACATTAGCCTTTCCTTGGAGAATCCATGGCCTAGACAATTGTTTAACAATGCATAACATCTTTCTAAGGCCATGTCCAAGGGTTCATGTTACACTTTTTTCCACTCTTAGATTTGTTTTCTTAAGGCTGGCACTCTAGCATAGGCTTGATATCTTTCATTGAAGAGTTCTACATTGTTGGCCAATGTCAAATTGATTTTGGTCTTAACGACCTGTACCATACTTTCTCTTGGCCAACGAGTTTCATAGGAAAGAGCTTAAGTTTTTTCCACCCATTATCAATGTTGTTCCATACATAGGCATCATGTAAGGCATGTAGATGATGTTGTGGATCTAAATCAAAGCCTCCTAAAAACTTGAAAAATTTTTTTAAATCAAGCCTGGGTAGATGGCTTTCCTTGTGATTCTTGTGGAATATTCAAACAACCTCTTGTATATGCATTAGGCTCATAGTGGCTAGCAGGGGCTCATCATCACTAGGTAGGTTATGAATTTGTGAGTTGGGATGATGTTGTCTTTTTTTATGTAAATAGGAGACCCCTACTTCAAATTGAGTACTCAAAAATTCATCTTCATCATCGTATAATTTGTTGGTTCTCTAATGAATTGCCTTACTAGTTGTTGTGTTGTCATAGTCTTGTGAGAGAGACATTTTTGTGAATCATGTCTGACTTAGTTGAAATTAATTTCTTTTCTAAAATATATATCATGAATAATTTGTTAAAGTGATATTATATGATATAACTAATCTAGATAACTAACACCGTCCCCGGCAATGGTGCCAATGATGAGTGGCAAGGTACCCCTACACTCAACCATACGAATACAAGCATTCACACATGATCTGGTCAAACTCTGCAGATAGACTAGTTGTGATATCTAGATAGTTACTCATTGATTGTAGTTCACTGTCTTCCCACTTGGACAAGTATTTGCTTTGTCACATATGGTTTAGTCAAGAGTGAGATGTATGATGTGGTCCTAACTAGTGCTACTCCTAGGGGCAATGGAAATAACTTTGTTTAAGCTAATAGGGAAATGGTGAAGAGAATCTAAGCTAGCCTAAGTGCGATAAGCATATGTCCTTAATCATCTGTACACATCTTGGACCTCATGTACTACTACTAGGATTACCAAGCGCATGTCCTAGGTACACTACTAGGATATCAAGTGGTCACACTTAAATGATTGTGATTAAGTTGTACTCATTTTATGTTTAGTAATAGGGATAGGAGAAGAAGGTAAAGAATTATTTAGTAAGAAAGCAATAAATAATAGTTAAAACTAAGTAAATGCTACAATGATAAAGTAATCTTAATCTTTATTGTTGGTCATGTGCATGTCCACGTATGTCACACTCAAATAAAGGTTTTGTACAATTACAATCATCACACTGCAACCATGCACTAAGGAAAGGGTTGAGAGGAATTAAAACTGACGAAAAGATCCTACTCTAATACTAACCTTTCCTATACTAACCTTGGAACCACGATATTGTGTATCTGATATTGCTAGTGAGGATACAATATCACATACCCAATATCGAGGGTCTGATATCAAAGCCTAACAAATCATGGTTCATCAATGAGCATGCATCCTAGTACCACCATGGTTATGTGTCGGTTTTTCAATGTGCAAGAAATCTTCATTGCTTGAATGCTTTTGATAGTTGAAGCTCTTTTGGCACAACTGATTATAGTTTTGGCAATTTAAAAAATGCTTGTAGATATGTCTAACTCTACTAGAATCATTATAAGTAAGGAGTCCATGAGGGGCCCCATTACTTGCTAACCATTATTATAACCTTTGTTGTTGTTGTTGCCTACTAAAACTAGAACCTCAGGTCCACTTCGATTCACTAGACTTTCCAGAAGAGCTTTGGCTTCTCTTCTAAGAATAATCATGACATGCTACCATTGCCAATTGACTATCCTCTAGGTATAATACATGCACATGTGGATGCTCACATGTCTAAAGATGAAGAGAAAGAAAATGGTCCTTAATGGACACATGGATATCATGAATGAAATAGTTGAATCTAAATCTCTCATCCATACTTAAATTTAAGAAGTTGTAGTTGTACTTAATCATAGTCTAACTACCCTAGTAGAGATGGTAAAATTCATTTGTCTTCACCTCTATGTACTTCAAAGAAATATAATGCACATTGAAAGTATTGAGAAAATTGCTCCAATGGATATCATAATTCTCCCAATGATGTGTCTTTTCTTGAGTAGCCCATCAATGACTAGTATATCCTTCGAATTGATGAGTCTCTAATTGAGTTTACTATGCGGAAGTGTAATTTATTAACTTGAAGATCTTAATGACATTTTCCAATCACTCTATGGTAGTACTAGGATCCTTCTCATCCTAAAAGATAGGTAGTCCTAGCTTATGAAGTTTCTCCATAAGCTCATGATTTATTGTTCGTTCCCCATAATCATCACTTCCTAAAGAAATAAGAATGAGTGGTAGGTTTGAGTTCTTCTTTGTATGCTAATGGAAAAATTGGAACAAATAGCGGTTGATATTTTCTTAATTGATCTTCTCATTTGGGTAGCATTAGTAGTAGGAGTAACAAGATTTGCTTGGGGATCTATTATAAGCTCCTCTGTTTGATTAAGAATGGGATTAAATGTTGAAGTTAGGTTATTAAACCCAACATTCATCCTTCTATCATGGCCACATCCACCTCTAATACTTACCATCATTAGACATAATAACATGAAATGAGGACATCAACAAACCTACATCTCGATACTAGCTTCTAACATCCTCCTTTGTAGCCTTAACTTGAAGAGCATTACAATGAGTATAGAATCCCTAACAAAAGATTAATCATGGTAAGGAAAGTGGTAAATGAAACAAGACTAATGTAGTAAAAAGAAAACAGGTGAAACATTATAGTGAAGCCATGATAAAAAGGAAAAGAAGAAACTAAATAATGTGATAAAAAAGATATATAACATTAAACATAAAAGCTGAATTTGAGATAAACTGAGAAGAGATAAACATTATAAACTGAAAATCCAAAAGTCCTCATAAATAACTAGAATAACCAAAATATATATGTTCAGCCATGCACAACCAAGCATAATTTGATACATAAAACATAAAAAGAGATACATCTAAACATGACTATCATAACTCTCATAAATGATAATGAAGATAATGTCTAAAAGTACAATGACATAAACATGAAATTTCATAATTAGTGAAACCACTATGATCTCCTTACTCTACATATCCCTAGTGACTTGTAATAAAAGAGGACGTTAGTATACATTAAGGGAGAAACCTTGGCACCTCCTTTGGTTGAATTGAGAATAGATTTCATGATGGCTAGGTAAGGCATGATAGCCTACAAAACATGTTAGAATGCATGAAACAAATCAAACATCCAAGAGTGCGTAGCTATATCAATCCAACTTCACACATTTCTAGACAAGCCAAATTACCCACTCCATCCATCAAACTAAAAATAAGAAGGTTAGCACACATTCCCTTAGATTCAAATGTATCAATATTTTCATGTGTACTTGCTCAATTTTTTGAATACTAAACCAAAAGTTAAACTATTATGCACATGGATTTGTTAATAGTGTAATGTTCTAGAAGCATCAAATGAAAAAAAGATTAATGAGCCATGGATCACCATCTTGTATAGGGTAGGACCTACAAGGAAAGTCACATTGATGCATCCCATCAGAGGTTAAATACCAAACATCTTTAGGAAGCCCATCTTTAATTAGCCACATAACTTGGTTCTAGCTCCATATAAATATACATCTAACAATATGCAAATAAGGTAAATTGTATAGTGATGATGGAGGACATATCAACATCCAACAACTAAAAGATTCATGATTGACCCTTAATCAAAAAAGATAAGCCAAAAGAATTTAGGTTTATAGACTGAGTTGAATGAGAGCAAGAAGTATTGAATTGAGCTAAACTAAGTACAAATGATATTGAGGAATAAGAAACAATGAAAAGAAATACTACAACCTTATCATGACTTGTGATGGATCACCATGACCCAATCATAAGTCATGGTATTGATAGAAATTGAGATGAAAATCATTGATAATAATCTTATAATGGCCTATTATCAACTAGGAATATTGAGAAATGACTTAGAATAATAGAAATGGTAACAAGGACTCACCAAAACTTGATCACAACTTCACCATGATTCATGGTAATAGATCATGACCTTACCATAACTCGTGGTGATAGAACACAACTAGATCATGACTTGTGGTATAAACGAAATCTCATCAAAGAAAGAAAACATTAAGAACAATATGAAAGACTTCATTAAAACATCATCACAACTCATGGTATGAGATCATGACCTAACCATGATTGGTGATCTTTTCGAGGTATTATAGGTTTCCTAAAACCAAGATTAGAATTGGAACAAAATGACTTATGATCATTGATAATGACTTAACCATGACTTTTGATCAATGTTGACAATCACACCATGATCCATGGTTAACTCGTGGTTTCAAATAAAAATCTAGAAATGCATCAAAATTCATATGAAGAGGTTCAAAAAAGAAATACAATCAATAAGCAACACTAGAAATAAGAAGGATAAGACCTAACAAGTACTAATGACTCTAGAAATAACGGTAAGTAGGTCACAAGATAACAACATGACACATAGGATCCAACCCTTAACAAATTCATTAAAACCTCATCAAACTTGGAAAACTTAAGATTCCACAAATAAAATTGATGAGTCATGATTTTCCTAGTCTTGACATCGGAGTCTTGACATCTAATGAATCACTATTTTTTGTCTGCTCCAATGTCGGGTACGCGATGTTGGGTATGCGATGTCAGGATCTTAACATGACTTCAGGTATTTGAAATCAGGGGGTATATGCTAGCCTATAAATATAGCGCCTAGGCTCTTGATTTTGAGTCAATTTTTTAGTAGTTTTCCATAGTTTTGTCAATAGAGTAGCTGAATTCTTATAGTTTTATTCTTTGATCTTAGAGAACAGTCAGTGAGTGCCCACAGAGTGGATCTAAGTTGGTTGTACGAAGTCTTATTCAATTGGCAATGTACCTAGAAATATTCCATGAACTACAATAATATCAAGATTGATTCTTATTCATTGTATCACTTTGACTTAGACTAGATTTACTTTTCATGCAATTTAATTTTCATGCACTTAGTTAAGATTAACATTTTCATGCATGTTAATTAATTAAGCACATAAGTATGATCACTTCAAACATGCATATGACTCTTGGTAATCCTAGCAATGCTTAATGTTTGGTAACCCAGCAACATTATATGTGTTTAGGATGTGCACAAAAAGAGGGATTAGATACTTATGTTTGGGTAGTTGATTATTAATTAGCAATTAGATTAGTTGAATTGATTATAAATTGAGTTTTAACTAGTTGTTAATTGTAGAAAAATAAAACATAAAATAATAAAAATCATATGCCTCACTCTAGACTAAACCATACGTGACAAAGCTACCACTAATCCAAGTGGGAAGACAATGAACTACAATCAAGGCATAGCAATCTAGATACCACAATTAGTCCCATCCATGGAATTTGACTGGATTTTGCATGAATGCTTGTGATTCATATGGTTGGATGTATGGGTACCTCACTGCTTATCATTGGTAACTTTGTCAAGGATGGTGCTAGTTATCTAGATTAGTTATATTATACATGATTGCTATAAAGGTATTAACAATATATCTCTTAGAAAACATTAATATTTTAAAATCACACACATTATTAGACAAAACCATGTCCTCTTCACACAGCACCCATAATGCATTGTATGATGAGAACACTCATGGGAGAAATGATAGAATATACACTGAAGAAAATTGAAGTGAACAACCTCAAGAAATTATTTTCTATGCTTATTTAGACCCTTACTACATCCAAATACTACATTCAACTAGTGTAAAAAATCCTAGAGGAGATGGAGAAACTCCTAGAACAAGGATGGCTTCAAGGCCTAGGACCTCCTCTAAACATAGATGAGATAAATTACGGGACCATGGGAAGAACTATAGAAGCCATGGAGATTTTTCTAGCTCCTCGTATTTCTCTTCATTATAAACATATAGTGCTAATGAAAATGAATGTAGGTATAGAAACAAAGCTCCACTATGGGGTCAAGATAAAGATAGAAATCGAACCCAAGGGTAAAATCAAAGACATCACCATGAGCATAGATAAAATCATCATTATTAAACGAATAGAAATAGAAATTTTCATCACAACATGTTTGGTGATGATGAACCTTTATTGGCCACTAAGAGCCTGATGCAGCTCACAGAGGTAATTAAGATACCTCACAGGCATCGTAAGGAAAGTCTCCTACCTAGGCTTGATATTAATAATATCCCTAAGTTTGTGGGAGGCTATGATTCTGATCCACAACATCATCTACAAGCCTTCCATGATGCTTGTGCTTTATACAACATTGAAAGTGGATGCCAAAAGCTTAAGCTCTTTCCTAGAACACTAATTGATGAATCTGAATGTTGGTATAGATCATTGAAACCAAGTTCCATTCACTAGTGGTCCATAATGCTAGAACTTTTCAATGAAAAATATGAAACCTATGTGAGAGTGTACAACCTAAGAAAAGAAATCCAAGATTGGAATTAAGAAAATCATGAGCCCTTGGAAGTGTCCTTGGAAAGATACTATTTACTACTACATAGATGCTTAGGCCATAGTTTCTCAAAAGAAAGGAAACTTTTCCACATCATAGATGGGCTTTGTAATGAAATAAGCGAGATCCGTAGGATGTATGCTTCAGGTCAATTATACGAGCTACAAGCCTATCAAATGAAAGAGTTAATCAAGTGGGTGGCAAAAGAAGAAGGAGAGATATGTAGATGAGAGAATGTAGAGAAAAATAATTGGGACCCAACTTTACAAAAGAAAAGTATCCATATCTCTGATAAGGAAAAAGAGGTAGCTTTGGATGAGATGATTTTACAGCCAACCTTGTCAATAGTTAGGTAAGATGTTGGAAGGGATGAATGAGAAAGTTAAAATTTGTGTAGAAACCATAGAGGAGAGAGTGACACAAAGAAAATCAAGTGATCACAACAAAAGGAGGAAAAAAACCCAAGAAACAGCTATGAACACTTATCAACAAATAAGAAAAATGGCTGAAGAAAGTGAGGCTATAGACTCAACCATAGATGAAGATGATGGATGTGACATTTATGTATATGAACATCTAAAGGGCCATTTCCCAATCTTGTTGCATCTTCATAAGAGTTGGATGGGGGAATTAAATCTAAAGTTTGTATAGAAGTACATGCCTAGGAGATTTCCTCTTCCACATAGTAATTTTAGATAATCCCAAACCCAACCATACTATCATGAGGAGACTTATTACTAGCCTCAACACTAGCATCAATCATAGTGATAAGAATCACAGTCATGGGGGAGGCCAGCACCAAAAAAATCCTATCCTTCCGACCAATTGAACCCACATGGATATTATGTTGAACACCCTATTTTACCAACTAATTTTACTTTACTTCAAATCACTACTACCACTCTCCTAAATATCATTATCCTAAAACATTTTATACAAGATTACCACCTCACACCTCTCAGCCTACATCATATCCTTAACATCCTCATACTCACCTCCACCATATGTCACCTCCAACAACACAGGAAGGTTCAACATCACAACATCAATGAGAGAATTCCACTTGTTCTACAAACATACACATAAAATGATAATGCTAATAGATCTCAACCAAAGACTTGGAAATGTCCCTTCTGGAGGAAAGGCCATAAGTTGAAGCAAAACACTCATGGACCTACTACATCACCTGAAATAGCACAAGGCCAATTTTATGTAAAAACATGATGTCTCCTAATCATACACAAAAGCCAATAACCATCACCACTCCAACACAAGACATAAACGTTAAACCTATCATTGTGGAGAGACAGAAGAATCCATGCATCACCAATAATGATAAAGGATGCAGCTATGGGTTGGAATTTTAAAATATTAACACAACCCCTATACTAACCGACATAAGTTCAAGAGAAAGTGTGTGAGTAAAAGCCAATCTACACAGTAGCCACTAAACCACAAGACACCCAGTGGCTTGAAAATGAGAATATAAAATTATCTCAAAGATGTATGGAAGTAACTAATTTACTTATCAGTTCTAGAATTTTCTAATTTTTCATATTTTTTCCATTTCTTAATATTTTTCTCTTTATGCTTTATGAATATATTTTTTGTTTTTAGTAATAAAATCATCAAGTCATGATGTAGAAGTCAATGCTCTATGTTGGGTTTTTGTGCTATGCTATCAAGAAGATTAGGTAATTAATTATGTAAAGTAGTGAGACTAGCTCATACATCCATCTAGTTCTTTGACTAAAAGGTCTTTTTCATGGAAAAAATTTGGTTTTGCTTTTATGAAACTAAAATTAATCAATGATCATTATACCTTGAAGAAAGAGAGAAGGACCAAGTGGGAATGGCAAAGGATGTGACCTCAAGGGGACTTGTTGGGTTCTCTTCTAGACTTCCTTTATGTGGTTTATGACTCCTCTTGTGATGTATTATCACTCCTCTGTCAACCAATAAAAAGGAAGCTCTGTCTTTGCATGGTGTGGTTTCCATCCAAAAGAAAAAAGAAAAAAACACAAAACACAAAGAAAAAGAGAAACAAAAATAGGGAAAAAGATAAAATGAAAAAAATAATAAACAATGATGGAAATTTAAAGCACATCCCTTAGACACAATAATGGGCTACAAGCATTGGTTATGGGGCTAGAAAGACATGTGATGATTATTTTTTGAGGTGGTTGTGGACTCATGGTGGTTGGTAGGATGGAACACATCAATGTAAGGTCATTATTCATGGTATGAACTTGGTTTGAACTTGGACGGATAAGTATGTTGATCATTTTAATTACACCTATCACAAAAAATTATTGTGAACACAGTCAAGTACCTTACATCTTGATCTCTGCAATTCCTTCTCATTCTAGTATTCACCTCATTGTTGCATGTGATTATGAGCCTTTTGGTTTTGTGTAGTATAATGCAACATCCTAGCTATGGTAGTTGTGTGTTGTTTGGAACAAATTCATGGTCTACATTTAACTTATTGGGTGTCCACGGGACATCTATAGAAGTGGTTGTGCATGGGCATTATGGTAAGAGCCTACTTTGGGGAGGACCCAGTTTCATAACTTTTGTTGATCATGGCTTTGAACTAACATTCATGTCTTCTAGAACATCAATGATAGTTTCTCTAAATTTATGCATGATTTTGGGACTACTTCTCATATGTTTCATTAATTTTTCCTACTTTTCTATTATTCAAAAACTTATGTGCTTTTGGAGTTATGCTTATTAGTCATGGAGGCTAAGAATGCCTGCTTTAAAATTTTTGAAATTTTTCTATCCTATTTTCAAACATCATGTTAACTAATAGTAATTGATCAAAATAATGTGAAAAACTTAATGCTTTTGTTACCTCATAGCCTTAGACAGAGTATGTTGTAATCGCCTTGTGCTTAAACAAAAACTAAGGGATCTAATAAAGGTTAACTATTAAGGAAAATTTATCATAGCTAAGGTTGATCCTTTGGTGACTACAGGTGATGCTAAAAGAAATATCTAAGGAAGAAGGTCTTTTTCTAGGCACAAAAACAAAGCCAAGAGAGGGAAAATGGAGGATACGACCATGGAAACATCATAGCACATATAAGATAGTAGCTCAAGATTTGCATGTTTGCTAGATCCATGGGGCAATATGAAGAAATTTCAGTCCATTCTTCAAGAATGTTCTGCATAACCAGAGAAGCATTGACATCATAATCAAGGTTAAAAGTTAACCACCACTAGTGACAACAATAAGAATCATCTTTAGTGTCTATCCAATCTTTTAATCACTCTATCATTTTATGTGCATCCACTTGAATAAAATTCTATAATGTGGCACTCAAAGTCAATCAATCATTTGCATATTAGTCAATAATCCCATACCTTTCCAATATTTTATAAGGAACTTATTCCTCATTTTGTTTAACTTGAGAACAAGGTTTCATTCATTTGTGGGGGTATGATGAGTTATGATTTCCTTGGCCTTAACATCAGAGTCTTGACATATGTTGAATTGCTATTTTCTGTTTGCTCCAACATCGAGTATGTGACATCAAGGTCTTAACATGACATCAAGTATTCAATGTCAGGGGATATATGTTGGCCTATAAATATAGTTCCTATGCTCCGAATTTGGAGTCAGTTTTTTTAGTAGTTTTTCATAGTTTTGTTAATAAAGTAGTTGAATTCTTGCATTTTTATTCCATGATGTTAGAGAATAGTCAATGAGTACCCACAGATTGGATCTGAGTTAGTTGTACAAAGTCTTATTTGACTGGCAATGTACCTAGACATATTCCATGAATGACAATAAGATCGAGATTGATTCTTATTCATCACAACACTTTAACTTAGATTAGATTTACTTCCCATGCAATTTACTTTTCATGTACTTAGTTAACATTTACATTTTCATGCATGTTAATTAATTAAGCACATAAGTACGATCTCTTGGAGCATGCATATGACTCTTGGTAATCCTAGCAACACTTAACATTTGGTAACCCAGTAGTGTTATATGTGTTCAGGATGTGCATGGGAAGAGGGACCAGATACTTATGTTAGGGTAGTTGATTATTAATTAGAAATTAGATTATTTGAATTGACTATAAATTGAGTTTTAACCCATTATTAATTGTAGAACAATAAAACATAAAATAATAAAAATCATATGCCTCACTCTAGACTAAACCATACGTGACAAAGATACCACTAGTCCAAGTGGGAAGATAGCGAACTACAATAAAGGTATAGAAATCTAGATGCCACAACTAGTCCCATCAATGGAATTCAACTAGATCATGTGTGAAAGCTTATGATTTGTATGGTTGGGTGTAGGGGTACCTTGTCGCTTATCACAAATGAAATCCACAAATACTAAAGCTAAAATGAACATGACAAAACTAACATATCGATCATTCATATAATATCCAATTCAAAAAATTATTGATGGACATTCTTACAAATCCATAAAATCAAAATTAGCAAAAACAAAATAATAAATTATAGCACGATAATAACAATAGATTAAATAACTAAAAATTAAGATTTTTAATGATTAAAGTAAAATTCAAATTCTTGAAGAAAATTAACATAGATTTTATAAAAGTAAATAGTATCCAACCCATGCTGAATGTGCAAGAACCATGTAAACTAAAATGAATAGGCAAAGGAACCAAGAGTACTCACCTAGAAATTAATTCACAAAATCCACATAGCATATGAAGCTCGACTAAGATCTCTTGTTGTCTATCACTTTCAAATCAACTAAGGCTTCATCACCACCACAATCCTTCAACTCGATAGCACATCCCCATCCAAAAATTTGATGTCAAATTACCCAAATGAGAGAAGTGTGTGATTTTCATGAAAAAAAACTTGAAATAGTTCAACATAATATAACAAAATAATAGCTAAAACTAAAACTCCACAAAATAAATCCTTCATAAAAACTCCAAAAACATATGTAACTTTCACAAGCCAAAAAGCATAGATCATAAACTAAATGATAAAGATTAACAGATGTCATAATCAATTAATGAAAAAAACTATCAAGCCATACCAAAATCAACCATGCATCATGTTCCATGCATAAGCTATCAAAATTCATCCACTAAGTTAGTGCATAATGGCTAGAACATAATAATAAATATTAATATTAAAAGGTAAAAATTAAATTAATATACACATATAAAATAAATTAAGCATAAAAAATATATGAACTTGGAAAATCTAACTACCCAATATCATGGCCAAAGTATAACATACAATTAGGTATTACAAAACATAAAAACACTAGGAGAGATATACTAACCAAAGCATATGAAAACATGGGATTTAAAAATAGTAGCTAATGGATAGAATATAAAGTTAGAAAGAAAGAATAGCAAATTTATAAAACTCATATTGGATTACACAACTTCTTCAAGAAGCTACATTATTTTCAATCATGCATGCAACCAATACAATGAAGATGAGAGCTCACTCTTATAGAAGTGAAAGAAATGGCTTCATGAATGAGAACAAATGTCACTTACATAGTTCTCTATTAATGAGCATAACCTAACCAACTTCCATAATGAAAACTAACCACTAACAACTAATAATGTTCATTACTCCTAAGTGATGCCAATATTTTTGTTATCATTACTTTGTGTACTTATGAAACTTCTCCACTACTTTTGTCATACTTTTCACATCTTAAAATATGACATCATGAGAATAGCATAATATTTTTGGACCTTAGCCTCTTTGCACACATAACATAAACATGAGATTGAATCAAATGATCACAACATATCCCAACCAACATATAGTGTGTGATGACTCATTGACTTGGACCAATGACTATTTTTATGACTTTTGGCCTTACATCTATGGCATTTGGCTATTTTTCATGGCTTATAAGCCTATTACAAATTTTTCATGATTTGACTATAGAAGCCTTGAAAGCTTAACCTTTGAACATTAAAAAAATAAGGAAAAGAAAATTTGACCATTCAAAAAATTTAAATAATTAAAAGATCAATAAAATATTTGGAAATAATTTTTTAGCTTTACCTAAAGTTCCTTAAATTATTAAAAGTGATTTCCATATGATGAGCGGTAAGGTACCCCTATGCTCAACCATACGAATATGAGCGTTTCATGCACGATCCGGTCGAATTTCAAAGACTAAGTGCTTATGCATCCTTATGGAATAAGGATAGGTTGGTTGATCATTATCTTCCCAAACTTACTTGTATGTCACAATTGTATGGTTAAGTAAGCTTGAGGCATATGATTTTTATAGCTTTCATGTTTTTATGTCCTGCTACTAATAATGGAGAAGAGAAAGATAATTAAGTGAGTAATTTAACTTAACTATTCATTAACTAAGCTTTAAACTAATCTTAACACCAGTATCCATTCTCACTTGCCATACACATCCTGAACCAGTGCAACACTACTAGGATTACCAAATGTTAATCATTACTGGGTTACCAAGTGTTACACGCATGCTCGAAGTGATCGTACTTGTGTAATTTAAAAATTTTCTTAATTGATCAAAATGAATTGGTATACTAATAGCATAAATGTAAAGTACATAAAATAAAATAAAATAAAATAAATGCATAAGAAAATAAAATAAAATAAATGCATAAGAAAACAAATCTCAAGTGTTGCAACGATGAATCAAAGGGTTTGTCTTTATTTCAGTATACAAGGTGTGCTCAGGTACACAATACTCGAATAAAGATCCATCCACACTTAGACCTCCTACTGCAAGCACTTGAAAAATACTCTAGCTTTCAAAAAAACTACAAGAGTTTCGCTAATTTCCTGCTAAAATACTTCTTTCCAATTGTGCACCTGGGCACTATATTTATAGGCTTGGGAGAAACTACTCTAATAATTAGAGTAACCACTCTAATAATTAGAATAACTACTAAAGTAACCACTAGAGTAACCACTCTAATAATTAGAATAAACCACTAAAGTAACTACTCTAATAATTAGAATAAAAAACTAGAATAACTACTCTAATAATTAGAATAACTAATAGAGTAACCACTAGAGTAACATGCTTTCATCATACCCCCACAACTAAATGAAAACTCATCCTCAAGTTCCTTAAAAAATATTGGGAAGGTATGAGATTATTGACTAATTAACAACTGACTGTGGAATGGGATGATAGACTCAACATGCCCAATGAAAGGATCAATAAGCATGTTACAACATTAGTGTTCATGACCATTGTGGTAAACACTCATACATAAATGACATCCAAGACTTTATTTGGCAGCTTGAAGAGAAAAGGAGAGAGAGAAAAAAGATGGAGCATGTTGCCACCAATGCCGAGATTACACCTTCTGTTGTTTATCCATAGCCATGTCACCAAACTTGCTCCTTTCCTAAATGCTCCAGTTCTAGTCCATCCTAAGTGCTTTCTCCAAGCCTAGTCCATTGTTTGTATGATCATCATCTGCACACACAACACAATCACAAATGAGCAAAGATAGATAATCCATAATGCAGTTGATACCTTGCCTTGATATGAAGTGCATTGGCTGAGTTGTGGTTATGGGAGAAACTGGTTCAGAGATTTATCACTGGCAACTACCCAAGGTGTAGGGGTTAGGCAATTAGTAAAATGGAAAAAATTAAAAAATTTGTATTAGGGCCTCCATGACTAAGAGTGAACCTTTGGTAGATATAAGATGGAAAAATATGAGGAACAAGAAAGATGGGAAAAAATAACAATAAAAACACCAATAAAATGGATGTCATGGATGGGGATGAAATAAGAGATGATTAATTGCATGAAATGTTTAAGGAAAATAACTTAATAATTGCACCCAAAAAGAAATGCCAATGGGTCCTCCCCAAAGTAGGCTCATACCTTTTATGCCATAACAAACCCACAAACCAAAAAGTTTGTAGGCTCTAGGAATGTCATTTGGAAGTAAGAATTAAAAACTTACTCACAAGAATTCACCAGAGAAAAACAATGCATCAACCCAGAATGGACTAATGATAAAACTAGCGATGAGGTGGAATATGGGAAGAAATATGGAGAGGAGAGAATGGAATAGAATCCCAAGAACAAGGTTGTGTAAAGCCCCTTGTGTATTTCATGGTTAAGATGACTGAGTAGGACTTCATCCCAAATCCAGACTCAAACCAACCATATTCAGTGACTTCACATCAATACACTTGGGCAATCCATCCTCTTGAAGTAATAAGAATGCCTTCACAAATAGTGACCACCATCCTGAGGAGAGTGAGATGGAGAAGTAGGAAGTGAGAAAGGGCCTTGGTTAGAGTGAGCCTTTAGGCATGGGTAACATGTCTTTCTAGTGCTTGTAGCCCATATTTCTTTATTATGTCTAAGCGGTGTGCTTTGAATTCTCACCTTTTTGTCTCTTTTTTTTTATGTTTATGCATGAGAACCACACCATGAAAAGACTTATTTATATTCACTCAACTTCATTATATTTGAACAATGTTAGAATGGTAGAAAACCCAAGAAAAAGCATCTAAGAACCCAAGAAAATGGCTAGAAGAAATGCATTGAATCCCCTTGAAGTCACACCCTTTTTATCCCTTAAGTCTTTCCTTGGTTTGAAAAGTACCCAGCCATCAATTCATTAATAAATTTACTTAGAAAAAGGGACTATATAGTTCCAAGCCAAAGGAGACCATAGAGTTGTATGGATGAGTGGACAACATGGACTCATTACCTGTTTTACCAAATGAACCATACCTTAATATCAGCATCATAATTCAAAGGTAAAAACCAAACATTAGCAATCAATATGATATAATGCAATCCACAATCATGAGCACTTATTGGATGAAGAATAAAAGTAAATTAAGCCAACAAATAAATAGTAAAAACATGAAAGATGGTGTAAAAAAAAATAAGAAAAGTTGGAAAATGTGTAAAACAAAACTTCAAAAAGAACTGAAGGCCTAGAATGGTTAGCATAGGTGGCCATCTCCCCCATGACTGAGTTCGAAGGAGGAGATCCAGAATAATGAGCAAGGTTGTCCATCAACAAAGTTAGCATGTGTACTCACTATCCTAAGCTCATGGAAAGGTTTGGTTTATTGTACATTAACCAATAGTTTCTTGTCTAGGCTCTTAGGTTTGTATATTGTCATGACCCCAGAAGGAAAATTTGCATAAATAATATAAGGTCCTTTCCACAATGTTTGAAATTTAGTATGTTGTAACACATGTGTGGGATTCTAGTAGAGAACCTTATCTCCCAGTTGATATTTTACTTTCCTAATCCTTAGGTCATAATGTTGTTTATTGAATGCCTTGTGTAACTCATTAGATGATAGGGCAGCTAGTTGGTTTTCATCTAGCAAGTTAAGGGTTACTAACCATTGTTTCTGTGCTAGATCAAGGTCAAGGTTGAGGTCATATGCCATGGATAGTATACAAAGCTTAGTTTGAATGGGAAGTGTTGGTAATTTACCATACACTAACTCATAAGAAGAGTAGCCTATAGGGAGTTTCCATGTGGAGCGATATGCCCAAAGAGCATCATTCAGTTTAGTGCTCTAGTCTCACCTGAACTTGTTAACAGTTCTTGTCAATATGTTCATAATCTCCCTATTTGTGACTTCTGCTTGACTATTTTCTTGGGGATGGTATGGTGTAGTCAATTTATGCTCAACCCCTAAGTGTTGCATTAATTTCCAAAAAGTTGCACCTATGAAGTGGGTACCATTGCATGAAATAAGTGCACAAGGCACACCAAACCTATTTATGATTTTTTATTGAACAAATTTTGTAGCTATGGATGATGTAAAATCCTTAATAGTAGTTGCTTCTACCCATTTAGTTAGGTAATCAATAGCAACAATGATATAGGCTTTTCCATTGGACATTGCTATAATTGGACTCATAAAATCAATTTACCAAATGTCGAAGGGTTCTAACAGTTGGATCCATTGTTGTTGATCCTCCATTCTAGTAGTCATTCTCCCATCACATTGATAGCACTCATAAGATTCGTCAAATTGATGGACATCCTGAAATAATGTAGGCCAATAATATCCTGCAAGCAAGATCTTGATGGTCGTTTGGCTCCCAACGTAATGACCCCCACAAGGACCCTCATGAGTGTCTTGGAGAACTTGTAGTTGATCTATATCAAGAACACACCATCAAACCAAGCCATCAGGATACACTTTGTAAAGTTGCCCATTGATTTCCATAAAGTACTTGGCTCGGTGAAGAAATTGTTGTTTCTTCTTAAGGTTTAACTCTTGTGGTATTTGTTGGGTAAGGAGATAGGTAAGAATGCTACTGTACCAATTTGTCTCTATGGATGATTGATTATTCACTACACTAGCAAAGAGGAATTCATCAGGAAAATAATCAGAAATTGGATACTTGTCCTCTTTGTTATCCCATCATAACTGAGATAAATAATCAACAACTACCTTCTCGATGCCTTTATGATCGATCATCATATGATCAAACTCTTGTAAGATTACAAATTATCATATGATACAAGGGCTTACCATTGGCTTATTCATGAGGAACCTTATTGCACTATGATCTATATGTATATATACTTTATATCCCAATACATAGTGTCTAAACTTTTCTAGTGCAAATACTATAGTCATTAATTCTTTCTCTATGGTAGTGTAGTTAAGTTGTGCACTAGTGATACTTCTACTTGCACAGTGGATGTAATAAGGATGCTTCTGGTCATCTAACTATGTAAGTATAGCTCCTAAAGCATAGTTAGACACATTAATCATGATATGAAATGGTTTGGACTAGTCAGAAGCTTGTAGAATGGGTGTTTCTACTAGCTTCTTTTTCAGAGTTTGGAAAGCTAATTTGCATTCCCTGGTCTAGTCAAAAGGTATGTCCTTTTTCATTAATTTCAACAATGGTTTGAAAACCTTTGAAAAGTTCTCAATAAATCTCCTATAGTAGCCAGTATGTCTAAGGAATGATTGAATATCATTGACAGTTTTCGATTGACGAGTAATTCCTTGGATTATTTTGATTTTCATAGGGTCTAACTCTATCCCTGTGTGTGAAATTTTTTGTCCTAGTACTATGCCTTCATGGACCATCAAATGGCTTTTCTACCAATTGAGCCTTAAATTGGTTTCTACACATATTTTTAACACTTTCTCCAACTGATCCAAGGCTTGATCAAACTTTGCTCCATAAGTGGAGAAGTCATCCATAAATACCTCCATGTCGTTCCCTATCTGCTATTGGAATATGCTTAGAACTAGTTCTTGAAATGTTGTAGGGGCATTGCACAATCCATAAAGCATCTATTTGTATGAAAACGTTCCCCAAGGACTGGTGAATGTAGTTATGGCTTGGTCTTCTAGGGTTATTTTTATTTGATTATCTGTTATATTCATCCAGAAAACTATAGTAGCGATGCCCTGCAATGGTGTCTAAGACTTGGTCAACAAATGGCAATGGAAAGTGATCTTTGAATGTTGCCATATTTAGTAGTCTAAAATCTATGCACACCCTGCATTTTCCTCCCTTTTAAGGCACAATAACTAAGGGGCTAACCCATTTGCTATTAAAAATGGGGTATATGAACCCAGCCTTGAGAAGCTATTCGACTTCTTCCTGGACTATTTGCTTTAGCTTTGGGTTCAAACGTATCTGCAGTTGTCTTTGAGGCTTCATGGAGGGGTCGATGTAAATCCTATGTTGGCATATCCTAGGATCTATTCTAGTTAATCTGGGATATGACCAAGTGAAGGCTTTTGACCATCTATTAATTACCTTTAGCAGTTCTTCTTTCTATTGAGGAGCAAGCTTAGCATTGATAATTACCGATTTTCTATTTTTAAGGAACGTGTATTCCATACTGGTGGGTAATGATTTCATCTCAATGGGCTCTTACTTAAATTTCTTATGGATTTCCAACTTCCCCCAATTGATATTTTCAGGGTTAAGACTTGAAAGTTGGTGGTGGACTTGCTCTAATGCTTCTATGCTATCGATGTAAGTGAAATTCAAACACTCAATTGGTTCCATGCATATGAGTGAACTACTTTCTTAATCAGCTATTAGCCACTGGGTGTCTTCCTATTATGTGGCTATTTCATACAAGCATCTTTATATGTTGATCACTTGTGCACACTGATTGCATGTAGGCAATGTTAAACTTTGCACAAACCATGACCTCTGCACGTAATTACACCCTATTTCATTGTATGCGATGCACACAAATTTCTTCTTCTAAATCTTTCTGAATGTATTTTCCTTTGATATTTTTAGCGAAAGATAATGGATTCCTAGGCATGCGTTGATGGTGCTTAGCCATGCTCTTCCCATTATTATTGGAAAGTCCCCCTTACCATTGTTTACCTGAATCACTAGGAAGTCAGCTAGGTAGGACCACCCACAAACAGTGGTAACAATGTCTTCCACCAGTTCCAATGGGAAAGTGATGGACTAGTTAACCAACTCTAGATGAATGTTGCTCTTTTTCATTGGAGGTAGGTTCTAGGCCTTGTACATTTCTTGAGAAATCAAGTTGACACCAGAACCCAAATCCAAAAGAGCCTTGCACAGTGCATTTCCAACAATTTGTATGTATATCAGAGGACTTCTAGGATTAGATAATTTCTTGGGAAGGTGGCTAGCTTTAATCTAATCAGTGACAGCATGTGTTATCATGATCATATGCATTGAGTGTGGTGGTTGAGTTAAAGGAGGATCTAAAGTTTTGATTGATACTAAGGTATCTAAGGAATCAGCCACTTGTGATTGCAAGGGCTTGGTTGGACCGTTCATTCTAAAGTAGGTTGTTGGAACCAATAGTAGGTTTAGAGTTAACAGCCCTTATGGCATTATGTTGCTACGGCTGGGTAGGGATTTCACCCTACGTAGCTAGAGTAGGTGGTAGTGGAGCTATTGGTGGAAGAGATGTAGCCAAATGAGAAGGATAATATGCTTGTAGAATATCACCCCTAGAAGAGGGAGTCCCATAATACTCACAAGCTTGGTAGTGAGGTTGAGGAGTGATGTGACTATTAGAGTCACGTGGGGAGATTGGCTGCTGCACGTAATATCCATATGGGTTAAGTTGCTGGTAAGGATATTGTTCCCTTGGTGGTGGCATTTTCCATGATTGTGGCTATTACCATTGTTGATATTGCTCAATTAGTTTTCATGGAGTTCCACTTGGATAATACATTAAGGGTTGGTGGAACTGTCTTAGGTTACCTTGGGGGTAAGGTAACCTTTGGGGTGCTTGCCATTTGTTCAATTATGGGTTGAGTGCATACCACCCAGACTCTTGCATATGTGAGATTACAAGGCAACATCTCTTAGGATGGTCATATTGACATATTTCACATCCACTATCATTGTCTATTTCTAACTCCACAACCTCTTCAATGATGACAACTTTTCCCTTACCCTTGCTACATGCATGTTCATCTTCTCTCCTTTTTTTTCTGTGATCACTACCTTGCTCTGTAGACTCCTCTTCTATTTTTAGAGTAGATTGAAATCTATTATCTAGGGAATCCTACATTTGGTTTACCTTTGCTGATACTTCTGATGTCAAATTTTGGATAGGCAAAGTTTTCCTATTCACCATCTCTTCAAGTGATGACTTTTCTTCATCCTCACAAAATCTTACTCCCCTCTTATGAAGGGAAGGATCTTAATTATGCTCTTCTGCACTTTCTCTCTTTCATAGCTCACCTTCTTCCTTAGAAACTTGCTTCAATAGTCTTTGAATTTGATGGGACCTAAGCTTGGATAGTCTCCCTTGGGCATAAGCCCCAGGGGTTTTTCTCATTTCATGTGTAAGCCCATCCACAAGATGGCATAGTTGATCCCTTTGTGAATAGCCATGGCTAGGACAATGATGTAACAATGTATAGTATCGGTCCATGGTAGCATCCAAGGATTCATGTTCTCCTTGTTTCTAGCCTTGGATTTTCTTTCAGAAGTTAGATTCTTAGGAGTATGTTTGGTACTTGTCATTAAATAGTTCTAACATAGTACTCCACCTATGAATGGATTCCAGTTCTAAAGACCGCTACCAAATTTTCGCTTCTTTAACTAATATCTATGGGAACAACTTAAGTTTTTGTCATTCATTCTCTATGTTCTATAAGGCACATGCATTACAGAATGCTTGTAAATGATTTTGAGGATTAACGTTGTATTCCCCTTGAAATCATGGGATGTTGTTCATATCTATTCTCTTAATCCTACTATCTTTCTAGTGCCTTGTTGGAATTCTAATAGCCTTAGTTATTTCCAACATACTTTGAGTAGTGACTAGGGGTTCATCGTGATCATCTCGTCCATGGAATCTATGATGCCTATGTTATTTTCTACTCTCCCTTCTTCTATGTCGTGACTCTCTAGAGTGCCCTCATCCCCTTTCCTAGTTGTTTCATCTATGACTTCCACTTTTCCTACCTTTATCCCCATAGCCTTTTTCTTTATGACCGCATCTAGATGTTGAAGGAGAGGATGAAGGAGATGAAGGTGAAGAAGAAGGAGAACTGTCACCATGATGGTGTCTGATACCTTCTCTTTTGTGGTCTCAGCCTCAATCGCGATTGCAATCAGAATGTCCACCTTTATCATGAGTTTGTGTCCCTTTTTTAGATGATTTATGCCCATGGGTATCAAAACCTGGGTTATGAATAGTGGAATGAAGGTTCTGACACACAACCCCTTGGCCAAAGTGAAGTGGAGGAACATCGTTGTATGGCCGATTACCTAAGGTAGGTTCACCAGCCTCATTTTTTCTTAAGACATGTGGGGCATCCTGGGACCACTTATGCTTCAAAGACTTATGATGTATCTCCTATTGCAAGTCCCTTTGACATTGTTCCTCTATGGAATAATATTCTCTTAGGTCATGGTCTTGCAAAACGTATTCTACATGTAAGTGTGGCATGCCAATTCGTGTGAGAGCATGAAGAAGCATGCTCGGGACTAAACGATCTAGAGGTAACACTATGTTACCTTCTAAGTCTCACCAATGTAGTTGTTCATCTTGATGGAGGATAAAGGTGAAGTATGGTATATACTCATTGGGATGAATATATACCACTCAAACTTGTTGAGGGATTGGTGGATCAACGTTATGTGTATTACGCCATCAACTGTTTTCTATTTCAGACCTAGGCGATGAGGCACTTTTGTACGAAGAAGGAGACGTACTTGTCTGTTCAGTGTGCAATGTATTCTTGTTGATTATTTTCTCAACCAACCCTAAGGGTTCATTAAAATAATGTGAATTATTTCCTATGTTCTAGTTAGCACACAAACAACTAAGTCCTCAACAAAAGTGCCAATGATGAGTGGCGAGGTACCCCTATGCTCAACCATACGAATATGAGTGTTTCACACACAATCCATTCAAATTCCAAGGACTAAGTGCTTATGCGTCCTTATGGAACAAATATGGGTTGGTTAATTGTTGTCTTCCAAAATTTACTTGTATGTCACGATTGTATGGTTAAGTAAACTTGAGCATATGATTTTTATAGCTTTTATGTGTTTATGTCCTACTGCTAATAAGGGAGAAGAGAGAGATAACTAAGTAACTAATTTAACTTAAATATTCATTAACTAAGCTTTAAACTAATCCTAACACCAGTATCCATTCTCACTTGTCATACACATCCTGAACTAGCACAACACTACTGGGAATACCAAACACTAATCATTACTGGGTTACCAAGTGTTACACACATGCTCGAAGTGATCATACTTGTGTAATTTAATTATTTGCTTAATTGATCAAAATGAATTTCTATGCTAATAACATAAATGTAAAGTGCATAAAATAAAATAAATGCATAAAAAATAAAATAAAAGTAATGTGTAAGAAAATAAATCTCAAGTGCTGCAAGGATGAATCAAAGAGCTTATCTTTATTACCATACACAAGGTGTGCTCAAGTACACAATGCTCAAATAAAGATCCGTCCATACTTAGACCTCCTACTATGGGCACTTGGAAAATACTCTAACTTTCAAACAAACTACAAGAGTTTCACTACTTGACTGCTAAAATACTTCTTTCCAATTGTGTGCTTGGGCACTATATTTATAGGCTTGGGAGAAACTACTCTAATAATTAGAGTAATCACTCTAATAATTAGAATAAATGCTAAAGTAACCACTCTAATAATTAGAATAAACTACTAGAGTAACTGCTTAATAATTAGAATAAACCGCTAGAGTAACTGTTCTAATAATTAGAATAACTGCTAGAGTAACCTACTCTCATCACCATATATGGCTTAAATTCATCTAGATAAACTTGGTGGCCTTCCTCCTAATATGTCTTCTTAAGAAAAAGTATATTATTATAATTTTAAAGAAAAATATTTTCTTTAATATTTGGTCTTTATTCTAAAATCATTCAAATGAAAAGAATCATACTTTATGTAATTATCAACAAGGAAATGGTAAAATTTACTATTGTTGGATAGATTTTACATGTCTAATGTTTCTTTTTGAAATTCCATAGGAAAAGTAGAAGTTCATATGGATGTTATTTTCTTAAATCATTTTTCTATCAACATTTTTCTCTCTGGAATTAATTTATCCTTATTTCAAAAGCAAGATCTTTTTTATATGAATGTTGTTATGTTTATAGGACCAAGTGGGAAAAAAATATTTTAAACCCTTTGTAGAATATAGAAACAACTTATTGATAATATTAATTGAATTGATTTGTAGTAGCAAACTACTTGTAGAGTTATAAATTATGCAAGATAGTTTGGTAAGTAATTTGCTAAATGAAAGCAT